>VYZU01074149.1:0-15750 GCA_013401355.1 Ceyx cyanopectus | reverse complement strand
TTGGCAGGGAGCTCTGGGATCAGCTGGTGCCACCCCTCTGCCCCAACAGGGGCACCCAGAGCAGGGCCCAGCAGTGCAGTGTCCAGGGGGGTTGGAATCTCTCCAGAGGAGACTCCACAACTTCTCTGGGCATCCTGGGACAGGCTCTGCCACCCTCACACCAAAGCAGCTTCTTCTTCTCAGATGGAACCTCCTGGATTGCTCTTTGTGGCTGTTACCCCTTGTCCTGTCCTTGGCACCACTGCCCAGAGTCTGGTCCCATCCTCTTGCCCCTGGGGGCTCTTTATCTCTTGCTCAGCACTGCTCAGCTCCCCTCTCAGGCTGCTCTGCTCCAGCTGAACAGCCCCAGGGCTCTCAGCCTGGCCTGGCACAGAGATGCTCCAGCTCATCAGCATCTTCCCAGCCTCCACTGGACTCTCTCCAGTAGTTCCTTGTCTCTTTTGAACCGGGGAGCTCAGAATTGGACACAACACTCCAGAGGTGGCCTCTCTAGGGCAGAGCAGAGGGGGAGGAGAACCTCCCTCGACCTGCTGGTCACACTCTTCTTCATGCACCCAAGAAGAGTGCTACCCAGGGTTGCCTGCAATAGATGTACTGTAGCTTATTACCCTGTTTGTCTCTGAATTCTTTTTACAGCTGCTGTTATAGAAGCCCTAGAGAAGATGTCCCTTATGTGTTCATCCATATGAGGCATTTAGACACTGAGGCATGCAGGACTCCTACCTCATACCATTTATTACTGTGCTATCTGAGTGCTGCACAGGCTCTTTCTGCAGGTGGGATTTCTGGGAGGATGGAAGGAGAATGGCCATCTGCAGCCAGTTCATCCCACAGACAACCCATGACCATGTAAAGAGTTGCCCAGCTCTTTTCAACACATTTTTTCTTTTCAACAATTATAATCTCAGGCTCGTTGAAGTGGAAGACTTCCATAGAGGGTCATCCTGGCTAAGAATTATCTGCCTGGATGCTGCCTGAAAGGGAATTACTGGAAATGCTCTCTGTGAATATCTCATCATCTGATCCTACCAGAGAGCTGGGGAGGGACTTTTTAGGTTGTCGGGTAGTGGTAGAACTAGAGGGGATGGATTAAAACTAGAGCTGGGTGGACTCAGATCAGACATCAGGAAGAATTTCTTCCCCATGAAGGTGTGAGACACTGGCCCAGGGTGCCCAGAGAGGTGGGGGCAGCCCCATCCTTGGCAGTTTCTCAGGCCAGGCTGGATGGGGCTCTGAGCAACCTGCTCTAGTGGGAGGTGTCCCTGCCATGGCAGGGGGGTTGGAACTGGATGAGCTTTAAGGTCCCTTCCAACCCTGACCATCCCATGATTCTATGGTCACCTTTCCTCAGGCATTTCTGCAGACACAGATGTCCACTCTTCCAGGGTTATTCTCACATGTCTTTGATCTTCAGGTTTATAGGGTTTTTTGGCCACTCTGGTGAAGCATTTCTCCTCACCTTGCTGATGATGAGGGAAACCATCAAATCCCTGGCCATGTCACAGGTAATAGCCACTTCTCTGATTAAGGAGCACCTCAGCAAGCAGAATTTCATTGGAGGAAATATTGATCAAGAAGATGTATTAGTGCACCTGAGCTTTTTTTTTTTTTTTTTGCAAGGCTAGTGGAGCCTTATTGCCCTTTTGTCTGGCCTGCTGTAATTTAGGTGCTGGTTACCATGCACTGTGTTAGAGACACTCAGTGCCAACTTTAACCCTTCATTCTTAATATGTGCTTTAAAGAGAACACTTTGGGAAGCTCTGTTTTGCATCAGAAATAAAGAAAAAAACCTGTTTGCCATAGGTGAAGGCAAGCTGAAGATAAACAGATGGTTTCCACATCACCAGCTGCAGGGCTTGTATGGTGGATATGATAATTTACATTCTCCCTGCTCCTGTGCTGCTTTAGTCTTGGGTCATGTGCTCAGCCATGGCCTATTCTGATGTTAAAAGCTTCAGATGCTTTGTTCAGTGAGTGTCTTTGTGACAGTCTGAAGCCCCTGCATCAAGTAGACCAGTGCACTGATTTTAGGAGATACTTGCTCAGCTTAAGGGCTCTGATAAGCAAAGGCACCCAAAGATGGGCATAAGGCAACTGGTAGTTATTGCAGCTTAATGAGCATATTGTTCTTACAGGAGATGCCAGTTTGTACAGACAAATGAATTCTTTGCCCTGATAAACCAGAGGTGGCATCCACCAAACCATAATTAGATGTCTCCATCTAATCCAGACCTCTAAGTGCCTTATATGGTCTCTAGAGACAAGTAGTGGACTCCAGAGCACTTTACCTTAATGTAAAGCAGACTTCTGGAATAACACAGCTGAACTTAGCCAAGAGGTTTCCTGGGAGTATTGAGTGAGCCCTAAATAACTATCACTGAGGTGGATAAATGCACCTTAGGGACTGGAGCCTGCTACTGGTGTTTTTGTGTGGTTATGGTTTAGTTACTCCCTCTTCATAGACTTCCTCTTCCATTCCTACTGTCTGGTCTGGTCTCTTTGTCAGTGGAAAGAGCTGGTGGCTCTGCAAGTGCCCATCTGACAGTAAAGGACTCCAGTGGTGGAAAAGTTGAACCTTCTGGCTGCTGAAGAGAAGCCTGCACAGCATTGCCATGGGACACTCTAACTATGGCAACCACAGAAACCACAGACCAGAGAAGACTGGGGTGATGGAGAACATGGGAGACCCTTGCAGTTGTACCCAGGTATAGACTTGCTCGAGCAGCTTTTTAGCACCCAATAGAAGGCTGATAAAACATCTCTTTAATGCCCATTATCACCAACCTTTCTTAATTGCATCCTTCTGGGAGTGTTCTGCAATGGCATCATTAGCAGTATAAGCTTCATGACTCATTAGCATTCCCACAAAGCAGTTTGGATGAAGTTACTACAGCCACCTCCCTCCTGAAACAGCAGCTCCAACCTTCATCACACCTGATTGAAAACCTCCCAGCAGTGCCCAGGGCTTTGCAACAGGTTTGATTTGTGGGCTGTGGCAAAGCAACTGCAGGAGTCTGGGAAGAAAACACGTGTGTACATGAGTGTGCACATTCCACATGTGCAGGCACTGAGTCTGGGCACCTTCCTGCCCCTCTCCACCCCTTTCATTTCCACCTCACTGCACTGCAAAGTCCATCTGCAGAATGAACTCTGCTTCCACCTTGCTTGTCTTGAAGTGACACACATTGCTGCAAAGCATGCACTTGGCACTGCTGAGGCCACACCTTGAGCACTGTGGCCACTTTTGGGCCCCTCACTACAAGAAGGATGTTGAGGTGCTGGAAAGAGTTCAGAGAAGGGCAATGAAGCTGGTGAAGGGTCTGGAGAGTTTCTCCTATGAGGAAAGGCTTAGGGAGCTGGGATGGTTTAGTCTGGAGAAGAGGAGGCTCAGGGGGGACCTTATTGCTCTCTACAGCTACCTGAAGGGAGGCTGTAGGGAGGTGAGGGTCGACCTCTTCTCCCAAGTTCAAAATGCCAGGACGAGGGGCAATGGCTTCAAGTTGCACCAAGGGAAATTTAGGTTGGCTAGCAGGAAAAATGTCTTTCCAGAGAGGGTGGTTGAGCACTGGAATGGGCTGCCCAGGGAGGTGGTGGAGTCTCCATCCCTGGAGGTGTTTCAGAACCGTGTGGCTGTGGTGCTGGGGGACATGGTTTAGGGACCCTGGCAGTGCAGGGTTGATGGTTGGACTCGATGATCTTAAAGCTCTCTTCCAAACAAATGATTCTATGATTCTATGAATGGAGTGAGGGCAGAAACCTTCAGCCCATCCCTGCTCCAGCCAGGGAGTGCCCACAGCCAGCAGCAGCAGCAGAGCCTGGTGCGAGCAGAGCAGTGAGGCTGGAGTGATAGATGGGAGCAATTACTGGGGGCCTTTTCTTCCCTGTCACCTCTGACTGGCTCTTTACAAATGCAGTGCTTCCTACTTGTTTCCAGTGCTGTTGAGGCATTAAGAATCTTCAGTAAATAATGACCAGCCCCTGTAAACAGAGGAATAAATGAGAGCCATGCCTCAGTGATGGCTCCCAGAAGGCTCGCAGTAATGGAAGGAGAGGAGAGCAGCCAGCCAGGCCCACCAGGCTGTTACTCAGGCTTCACTGGGAATGTGGCTTAGACCAAGGGAAAGTTGTCTCTGCATTTTGTCTCTTCCTAAGTTCAGGCTGTTAGTCCGTCCCATTTTGCTTTGCTGTCTGGGGAAATCATTCTCCTCTCCCACTCCTTGCATGGAACAAAGTAATCAGTGTTTTGGCCAAAGCATATTTTCCCTGCTCGGTCACAGGGTCCAGCCTCCAGCAGCCTCTTGTGGCTGTGCTGTTGTGTCTGGGAAAACAGCAGGTTGGAGTCAGACCTCCTGTCTTTTGCTGTACTCAGCCACCCTAGAGCTCAGCCAGCTGTGGCCTGGGTGCTGCTTCCCCCACCCCATCACCATCACTGCAGACACTTCTTTCCAAGCTGCTCACTCAGCTTTCAGACCTTGCTGGATGTGGAGTTCATTTTCAACCAGAGGACAGGACAGGGAACCCCAAACTGCCCACTGAGGGATCCCAGCCCATGGATGGCGTGTTTGGTGTGAAGCTGAGGGGCTCTCCCTGCTTTGCCAGGCTCTGCTCAGCTCACTTTGGCTCCTCTCCTGGTTTCTTCTTACAGCATCCCAGGAAGGCTCTGTTCTGCCTTCAATCCCCATCTGTGTGCTCCTGAATCCAGCACCAGAATCCAGCTCCTGAACACAGCTCCTGTCTGCTGCTGGGCCCAACTGGGACTCTCCCAGTGCCTACTCCAGGGCAGCAGTAGTGATGGTGATATAATTGCAGTTGGGGGTGGATTGGGTTCCATACTGGTTTAGTATATATTTGTTTTTGTATGTATTTATATATATTCCCTTTCTATCATTATTATTTTCATTCAAGCTGTTCCAGTTTCCTTTTCTAATGGCTGAGTCTCCTTCATTCCCTTTCTCTTCCCCTTTGGGGAGGGAGGTGGGTTAGCAGAGAGTGGCTGTTACAGGTCTAAGGGGTCACCCTGACCCTAAACCCTAAACCTCTGAGCACGTCGAGCAGCGATGGCTCTCACTGCAGCATCCTAAAGCTATTCCCTGGAGATGGCTGAAAGAGCAGAGGAGCTTTTGATCCTTTGCAGGCTCTTGCCTGCCCTTTTCTTCTCTGTATGATGTGCTGTGTCTGTTACTCTTAAAAAAAAAAAACCTAGAAAAATCGATCCAGGCAATTCCTGGTGTATCCCTGAGTGTTCCCATTGCAAAAGGGGGGTGTGGGGGGCACACTGCTGGTCTCTCTTCCTGTGGCATTTTGTATTTACAGCTTTCAGTGCTTTGTTACAGGCTTATCTGTGCTCTGGGTGTCAAACCCTACAGCCTGGAGATATGCAAAGCAGACAGGCTTTGAATCCTCTGGATTTACCAGCTTTTCTGTGATAACTGGGGGTGGAAGGGGCTGGATGGCCCTTTTCCCTTCTGGTTCCAGTGCCTGGGTGTTTTATGGGGTGTCTGTGACTGACAGTTTGTATAACCTGTGACCATGACATCATGCTATCATGGGGCATCCCATGGCAAACCAGTCTCCCTGGTGGTGCCCACTGCCTAGCACTGGTTTGCAGGTGAGCTGCAGGCTGAAGGGCTGGCTTATCCTGTGAGGAACCCAAACACAAAGAGAGCTACCAGCATAAATCTGAGCTCCTCCACTGCAGGTAGGAGGGACACAGCTAAGTCCTTTGGCTCTGAAAACTTGATCTAGGCTTGAATTCACCTCCACAAAATTGAGCAGGTGGAATTTGTGTGGTTTATGCAGGGCCAGACTATTCCAGGCACAAAGAAGACAAGCATCATCTTCTGTCAGAGCAGCCTGCACTAGTTCACTGAAGACCATACTCCTCATGCCAGGCACCAGGGCTCTTCCAGTTCTCTGATCCTCTTTGATGTGAACCTCTCTTAAAAGCATGTGGAAGGCCCTACCAAGAGAGGAATCCTCTGGGACGTGTGCTTGAAAAGCAAGACAGCAGCTCAAAGTCAGGCTGTGGGGAGCAGCTTTGTCACTCACACAAAGCACAAACACTTTGTGCTGGTTTTTCATGTCCCATTCGGTGTGAATTTCCTCTGGTGGGAGATGCCAGGCTGTTAACCATGGAGTCTCCAGTCTCAGTTTGCACAGCACAGATGATGCTGGCTCTCAGATGGGGATGCTCAGGCAGTGAAACCATTCACATGGGGATTATTTCTTGCATACAATTAGGCTCTGTGCTCACCATGGTGGTGTCACCTGGCTGCTTTGCTGCCTGTCCTTTGTATCCACTGCCTGCCTTTCATTTTTTATTTAGACTATGTTATCATGCTGTTCTTTTTTTTTTTTTATACCACACCTATCACCAAGGGTGAGGCCAAAATGAACCTTCAAGTTTTCCCTTCCCCATCCTCATCTTCTCCATCCCCATCTTCCCCATCCCCATCCCCTTCCCTTCAATCCATTCATCTCCAAGCAAGCTTCTCCTGTTTACAACCTCTCCAAAGCACTTACAAATGATATATCAGGAGGAATATTAATTGTACACACAGCTCGACCCATGCATAACATTCATCTCACAGCAAGCAGCACCTAGAGTCCACTCATGATGTATTAATAGCACAGATGACAGGCTTGACATTTAGAGCACTCTTTCTAAATGACTTCTCCCACTCCCACCCTTACTCATGCTGGTTCAGGAGGGAATCCACTGTCACATCCAGCTTGCTGGTGGAGAGGGTGATACATTTCCTAGATATCTTGGAACTATGCTGGGTAGCAGTATCAGGCTTAGAAACTGTTGTGACTACAACCGTGTAGCTCAGATGCCTGTGTAAAATGTTGACATAACAGCACATCAGGCCTCATTTACATCTGTTGCATTATTTAGGGTGAAGGGGTTTGAAAATGATGTCAGTGCTGTCTGGATTTTATGGAGCATGTGCTGCTGTGTGGAGCCTTTGGTGTAGACCAAACAGTCCCCATCAGCTTTTGTTTAGTCCCAGAATATATATGGGAGGAACTGGAGATTTTCCATTATCAAGTATTCAGAAATGTCACCCAACTCAAAATCTGAGTTGGGATTTTAGTCCTTTCCTTTGTGTTGAGTTAGGAATGGCTCAGGATGTTCATTTGTGGGCATTTGGCATCACGGAGAAGTTGATGGATATGAGAGTGTGATGAGAAAAGCAACAAAAAAGGACCTAAGAGTTTGAAGAGACTGATTTATGGGAAAAGATAAAAGGAAATCAATGTGGACGGAGAAGTCTCTCAGGCTCTGGTACTTTCTCAGCTTTCATTCCTGCTGCCTGGTCTCCTTCTAACAGTAAAGCACTTTTGTTCCACTCTACAGAGTCCAGACCTAGGAAAATCAGACTGTTTTCTGGAGTGACACAGAATGTGAGCAGCATCCTGGCTCTTCTCAGACCAAGCCAGCCTGCCCTGTGCTCACTCCTGCTTTACCTCTAGGTTTGGCTGTTGTAAGGAACTGCTGAGGGTCAGATGCAAAAAAAAATTGGAGCAAATTCCCTTTTACTGAGCATTCTGGAAAGCCCTGAGGGTGGAAGGGCAGGAGCCAGTGATTCCCCCAGCACGCAGCCATGGGTAAACTGGGCAGAGATGGTGAGGGGTGGTTCCTGGCTCCATTCTGGGGCATTCTAGTGTGTAAAGCTGGAGTGATGGAGCAGAGCTGTGTCCTGGGTAGAGGTGAGCTGTGAAGTTTGCTGAAGAACAGGGAAGGGGAACATGAGAGGACTGGTGTCACTGGTCTGGGAGCTTCCCACTGGAGACAGGCTCAACCCTCCAACCTGGCAGCAAGAGCTGAGATTTCTTGTGTGGTTATAAAGGTGCAATCTAGAGGCTGAAGGGGAGTTGCAACATGTTGATGATGCCAATACAATTTCTGCATTAACCCAGGGCTCTAAGAGCTGTGGAAGTGACTTCTGCTGAAACATGGAAGACAAAGTCCTGAAGGTTTTTCATGGAGCCTTAGTGGTGTCTGTGCTCCTTGTAGCCTCCTGCTCCTCAGGCATGGGATGAGAGGAGTCTGGGATGATCTGCTAGAAGTTTCAGGGTAGGAAAAGGGACAGTGATCCCAAGAACTTAGGGCCTGGCAACCCAGGGAGGTTGTGGAGTCTCCATCTCTGGACACACTTAAGACCTGCCTGGATCAGTTCCTGGGTGACTTGGTCTAGGTGCCCCTGCTCTGGCAGGGGGGTTGGACTGGATGATCTTCTAGGTCCCTTCCAACCCCTGACATCTTTGAATCTGTGAAAGATCTGTAGGTCAGAGCTGCACACACAGCTTTCACACCAGCACCCATGGGACACCAAAGGGTTTGCTGGGACCCAGGCTCCATCCCCAGTGCCAGAGCAGGGGAGGCTGGGGCTGCTCCTTGGACTTTGCTTCCTCTCACTGTCCTGGTTTTTCTCTAAGCCCTTCACAGAGCCAGTTCTGTATCCATGGCAATGGAGGATTTCCTCCTTGTGGCTTTCTTGTGTGTCATGGTCAGAGAGAACCTTCAGAAGATGAAGGATTTCAAGCAGAGCTTGGATATTCCTGCCTGGAAAGCCACAAGCTCTTGACACAGGAATGCAGGAGAAATCCCCATTATTATCAGCTCTTTTGCTATTTCTGATTATGCCTGGGAGAGCACTGACCTCAGCTCTACATGTAAAACAATTCCAGCCACACAAGGTGTTAAAGGATTGCCCTTCACACACAGAAGAAAATATTATAGCACATAAAATACTGCCTGAGAGCTACAAAAACAGCAACAGTGATTTACTTCAGTAAATAGTCATGTAACCCCTCCTTAGCAGGCTAAATTTGTCACCAAAAATGACATAAACATGCATTTTCTGAAGCAGTTGACCAAAGGAAGGGAACATTTGGAGCATTTGTGAAGGCTGGTCTTTTTTTTGAACATCAGAGGCTGCTAGGTGAGGAAGGTTGGGATACAGTGTGCTGGGCTCTGGATAATATATTCTATTTTTCAGCCATTCTTTGGTTTTGATGCCATTTCCCAGCTTCTACAGAGGAGTTTAGCTGGCAGAAGCCACAGGTTCTCTCTGGCTTTGGTGTGGGGAAAAAACAATTCAGCTCCTTCACAGCTGTAGTCCCTCCTTTTACACCTGCCTTTGAAATGGAGAGAGAGAAAACAAAAACCGTTTAAATTTATTAGTGTTTGCAAAGGGCTTTGAGATCTTCAGAAGGAGGTGAGAAGGCAGGGCTGTGTGGCAGGAGCTTGCAGGAGTGTTGCTCAGTGTTAGACTGGAGTCACCTTCCTCAGATGGAGAAAATAGTTTCTGCTCTAATTAGCGTGCTAAGTGCTTGTCTTCTTCTCTTGTTTGAAGTGTCACATTTTCATTGCAGAACAAACAGGCGACTCCTTAGAAAATTTCCTCTCAATTAGTAGCGAGTAAGAAAGGGGCTTAATTGTTCCAAAAGTGAGAAACTGTCCAAATAAAAGCACAGTCTGTGTTGGTTTCCAGCACGACACGCTCTGTCACACCACGGCGTGGCAGGAGGAGCAGCTGGAGCATCATGTTCTTTCTGTCACCACTAACGTGGAGTCATGTTTTGTACTGTCACCCAAGTCATGTCACTGAACCCTGGAAACATCAGAAAACCCACACAGAATTAAAATGATCCTGGGGTGGAAAAATCCATTATATAAAAAAAACCCAACAAACCAAACCCCTAAGCAAAACCTCCCAAACAAAGAAGGAAACAACAAAGCAAAACCCAACGTTTTTTTACATAAAATTAATTGTTTTGTTTACACAAGAACTGCTATTGAAGCTGCTGGAATTTCCTGGAGATCTTTGTCTCTGCTTCAATTACTTCCTTCTCCTGGAGATTTTGACAATGCTGCTCAGCCCTTTGCAGCAGAGACGTGGTGGAGCCCGTCAGCTCCTGTGCTGCCAGGTACCTGTCTTGCTCTAAAACCCTCCGGGACAGCAGTCAGATGTAGATTTTGCTTTGATATTCTTGGAAGAGATGAATCCTGTTCTCTCCAGCAGTACATCTCTGCCTGATGTAGAACCTGGGTAGGGAGGTGTATCCAGGTAAAACCTACAAGGTCGTGTTTCCTTTCTGGTACCCTGAGTGGCAGCTGGCTCTGTTTGCCACCTCCAGGGCCACCTCAGGAGATCTTCTCCCCTTTGAGGGCAGGGGGATGTGCACTGTTGCAGAAGCAGGAAGGAGGTTGGGATACCCTGCTGCTTGCCTACCAGAGAAGTTTTTTTCCCTTCCTGATGCCAAGGTTAATTCCTGGCTATATGTGGATGACCAAAGGCATGGAGGTGTTCACTGCTCCTTCTGCAAGTTGTTTGAATGGGGACCTCAGGATGGTGAGGTTTTTTTTGGGATGGTGGGGGCACTCAGATCAGTGGGGGTGGCAACCATTCCTCAGCTTTGGGCAGCCTCATTCCTTTAAAGTCTGCAGGACTCCTTCAGGAGGTGATTCAGAGGCAGAAGCCAAGGCAGCTGCTCCACATCCCTGTCTGGGAAAGCCACCTCTTGCCTCATCAATTGCAGAGGGGCCCGGGGGGGGTGGAGCCCAGATCCCACTACCCATAGAATCACAGAATGTTAGGGGTTGGAAGGGACCTAGAAAGATCATCTAGTCCAACCAAGATCACCTAGACCAAGTCACCCAGGAACAGATCCAGGGGGGGCTGGAATGTCTCCAGAGCAGGAGACTCCACAACCTCCCTGGGCAGCCCCTGCCAGGCTCTGCCACCCTCACTGGGAACAAGTTTGTCCTTGTGTTTCCCCCAAACCTCTTGTGCTCCAGATCCCACTCAGAGGTGCAGGAGCAGATGCAGTGGCTCTCCCAGAGCAGAGCAGCACAGCTCAGGGAGAAGAACCAAGGGATGAGGTTGGCCCATGACCAAAGAGTTAGAAAATGGCCATCAATAAACCCAACCTGGAAATGAGAAGGTCTCCAAGCTTGGAGGAGTGAGGTCCTGGAACAGGTTCCAGCAGGAGCGGTGGCGGCAAGAAACCCACATCGTTTAAAATGGAGTTTTATGAATAGGTCTTATTATGTGGCTGCCAGCAAAAGCAAGGGCTGGATTGATGGCTAGGAGCTCCTTTTAAGGCGTTTTGGTCTTTGCTCCATGCTTTGCATTCTCCTGGGATTTGGTTTTTTTTAAGGTGACCTTCAAAGGATGTCTTTTAGAAAGTGGATCCTGCCACTCTGTGATTTCTTTGCAACGTATAAAGGGAAGCCTGAAAGGTTGGAAAATGTTTGTGTTCGTTTTTGGTTGATGGTTGCTCTCAAATGAGCAGGAAAAGTCGAGTCTGGTTTTTGCTGGAAGCCCTGCTGGTCTGCTAATGCATGTGTTGGGACAGAGGTTTTAATATCTGGACTCCTCGAGTGAGTTCGTTGTTCAAAGAATTTTAGGAAGGTAGAATGGATCAAAAGAACTTCATGAAACCATCTCTGCTTTTGCTGATATTATAACGACAAATGCTTTTCAAATTTATTATTTTTTCCCCTTTGTAGCTGTCTCATTTAGGTGAGTTATAGAAATGTCTTTATCTTTTTTATTGATTTCCCTTTCACTTTTCTTTTGCCTTTATTTACTCTCTGAAATGCTGCCTTCTTCCTAACCTTATCTGGTCACCAGTTGATAGGGCTGAAATCAGTGATTGGTGGATTACAGGGATAATAAAGAGCGTTGTTAATCAAGAACACATTTCCATCAGGATGTGAAATTTTCCAGTCTCTTCAAACTGTACTGGGGCTGTCACACAAATCTAGAATTATGCACGTAGCCATCACATGATTAATCGTATGTATTCCTGCATTATGGTGGCTAATAATAGATACTTGAAGATCGACTGTAATTCATACCTTTATAGGAAGGAAGCTGAGGCTGTGAACCAAATTCCCCTGGTGCCTCAGCACCGATGTCAAAGCTGGAACTAAACTCTCTGTAACCTCTGTATTGTCAAAGATGCCAAATGCAATAGAGTGAGGAATTTGGAAAGGTGATTTCCCGGGTGCAGGTGATGCACATGCTCCGTGCCAGCACTGATTTGGCACCAGATCTCCAGTGCCCCTGTGGATTAACTGTAAGAGTGTATTGCAAGGCAGAACAGAATGGATTATACCATTGATTCCCAGCAAGCACGTCCCCCACGGCAAGGCAGGTTAAAACAAGCTCTGAGCTTTGCTCAGTTTCATACACACACACATATATATATATTTTATTTTATTTTTTTCCTGGAAATTAAAAAAAAAAGAAGCAATAAATGCTTCCCAATCAAAGCATGGCCTATTCCAGCAATATTTTTGCTGGGAGTTCTTCTGAATTGAAGAACTTCCAAGGGTGGGGTGGCCCAGTGTGCTTCAGGGATGCTGCTGAGGCACAGCACACGGTGTTGGAGATTTGCACTTTAGCTAAATACATGGTTTTGTTTACATAAACAAGGCAGCAACATAAAGAGCCTTGTTTACCAAAATCAATAAACGTGTTACCTTGTTTTTCTCTATGAGGAAAGCTCAGGAACTAATCCTTTCTCCTTCACCTTGGGGGCAGGCTGGGTGTATTCATTACAGAACAGCAATGTTTCTGCACCAGTCTGGGGGATCATTAAAGCAATGACATGGGCAGGGGGGATCTTTCTGAAGCTGGCACTGCCCAGCTGCCAACATAACCATTCCAGCACCCACCATTGCCCATGACTCCCCAGGGTAAATAAAGACCCAGAAGAATCACAGAATCATTCAGGTTGCAAAAGCCCCTTGGGATCAGCCAGTCCAACCATCAACCTGCTCCCACAGTTCACCCCTAACCCATGGCCCTCAAACCCACATCCAACCCACCCTGAAACACTCCCAGGGTTGGGGACTCAACCCCCTCCCTGGGCAGCCTGGGCCAGCCTCTGGCTGCTCTTGCTGGGAACAATTTTCCCTCCTGCCCACTCTGCCCCTGCCCTGGAGCAGCTGAATCCATCCCCTCTGCTTCTGGCACTAGTGCCCTGTGAGCAGAGCCCAGCACCAGCCTCTCTGCACTGGCCTGGCAGGGGCTGCAGAGAGTGATGAGGGCTCCCCTCAGCCTCTTCTTCCTCACATTAAACACTCCCAGCTTCTTCAATCTCCTCATCAGATTGATTCTCCAGCCCCTTCCCCAGCATCGCTACCTCCTCTGCACTGGCTCCAGCCCCTCCAGATCTCTCTGGGACTGAGGTGCCCAAAACTGGACACAACACCCAGAAATTTTGTAGAGCTCAAGGATTTAAGGCTCCAAAAGCTGCCCAGTGGCACTTAGCAGGTTCAGCATTTGCTTGTGGTACACACAGGGAGGTTTTTGTCTTGTCCAAGCCTGGATTTTGAAGGTGCCCTCAAAGGTTCATAGGAGAAGAGGGGTGCTGGGGCTCTGGACAGTGGTGGGTGAGAGGATGCTGGGAGGCAGGGCCATTGTCAATGTCTGGGATGAACCATTTGCTTGGAGCAGGTAGAAATCTCTGCAAACCACTTAGGCTTTGTCAGGCTGAACTTTGTATCCAACTCAATCAGCCGTTAAGAGGAGGAATTTCCTTTTGTTCCTGGATTGGTCTTTGTGTCTTCAAGAGAGACAATAGGGAGATTATTTTTTTTAAATAATAATTTAAGAGCTCAGTGAACACAGATCCAGCCACAATAACTGGTGGCAAATGAAAAGGCACTTGATGTATGAGATGGATAAAGGCTGTTGGCTGGAGGAAGCTGTACATCCAGCACAATAAGCCAGGATGATCACTTTGGCCAGCTTAGAGATCCTTGTACTCACTCTTTATTATTTAAAGGGTGATTGAAGACAAAATCCTGACACCAAAACCACAAAGTGCAGGTGTAACCTTTGATTTCAATGGGGTTCCATCCTGAAATTTTAATTGAAGTTATTACAGTTGTTGGAAGTGGAAGAACAAACTGACAAAGATGAAGAAGATAGGACAGAGGAAGGATGAGAGGCAAAGCTGCCTGGGGAAGAACAGAAGAGTTCTTCCGAGGAGAATCACAGGCTGAAAAAGACCTTGGAGAAGCTTTCAGGAGCAGCCAGGATACTCTGTACAATTTCTGTACCTAGAATGTGGGAGGAAATATTTAGCTTGGGTTTTAAGAGGGAACTTTTAAAAGGTGAGCTAGACCAGATTATGTCACAGCTCATCTTGCCTGCACAAGGAGAGAGCTTGGTCCTTACTCCACCAGGCCACAGCCAGCCACAGCCACAATCTCATCAGATTTAGGTTAAACTGGCAAAAGTTTAACCTAAATTTGAGTCTATTTCTGCTCTAGCCCACACCTCTCCTCCAAAAGCCTCAGAGAGCAAGAAAGTTGCTCACAGCCCTTTGTTGGAAAAGGTTGGTACTTACTTCTGGGCAGAGAATGGTTAAAGGGCAACCTAGAAATCATGGCAAGAAGGGGTTTTTTTTCCCCCTTTCCATTCGTCAATCAAAGAATCTGGTGTAATTGGTCTTCAGTGGGCTGATTCATTCACAGTGTTTTAATGTGACCTAAATCCAATCTTACTCATCATCAGCAACCATTGTTCTTGGCACTCATTTTAATCAGATGTCTCGCTAATCCAGACTGATTGTCTAGTGGCTTTCACACATGTCGAGATGTGGTTCTTCAGAGCAAGGAAGAAAAAAAACACCAGGAAAAGTTCTTTTCTTTGCAGTTGTCTTCAGCTAGACCTTGTGTGCTGTGTATTTCTTAGCTCTAGGACACTCCTGATGCTGGATGTTCCCAGGCTCCTTTTCCGTTTTGTTCAGCTGCTCTTTAAGTAGGATCCAGAGTCACTTTTTCTCACCTTTGTTTTCTGAGTTAGATTACTCAGGAATGACACTAAGACACAGCCACACTAGCCAGCAAAGCTGGGTTTATCCTGGGTCCTCTCACCAAGGAAGCAGTGAATCATTATAGTCATTTCAGAGATATATTTTGGGATGGAGGAGGCATCTCTGACTGCACCAGAGCCACCTCAACCCCCTCAGCATTTCAGGGGTGGGAATTCAAAGGAATCTTTCCATTCAAAGGAATATTTCCATTTCCAGCCTCGTGCAATCCAGGTGAGGTCAGGAAGGGGAGCAGGAGCCCCAGGCTGCTGGGACTTTGCTGATGTCTGTGAAACTCTGCAGCCAGGTCTGGGTGAAGAGGTGGCAAAATTTGGCAATTCCTCCTTTCTCAGTGCTCAGTTTTGAAACTTTACAGAAATTCTTTGGTTGTTGCCTTTGAAGCTTTGATTGCAGAAGACCAACAAGATCCCAGTCTGTGGGAGATCCCATATCGGAGAGGCAGAGAACTTGGGGAGCTTCACTGGCCCAGTTTGCCCAGACCAAGAGCTGGTGGGCTATTGGTGGCAGGATTGGAGCTCTGGGAAAACTGAAGAGGAGGAGCTGACATCCTTCACCTCCCTGCTGCAAACAGCCCGGGGAGAGGGGGCAGCTGGAGCACTGCAGCACTGGTGACAGTTTGGGGGAAAATAGGATGCTGATGAGTGTTCTGATTGAAAGTGACAGCAGATCCCTAGCTGGGTTGTGAAAAGGGGGGTTGTTGGGGTTTTTTTCTGTTGTTTTTTTGTTTTGTTTTGTTTATAACATTATTAATCTTTGCTCAGGAGTGTTCCATGGTCCTGTTCAAACACGCTGCTGCTTGCATAGGTGTGGGGAAAGGCAACACGAACAGAATGGCTTCTGAAGGGAAGGAATGGCTGCATTTTTTATGTTTTTCTTGACTTTTTTTTT
>VYZU01074138.1:2633-25495 GCA_013401355.1 Ceyx cyanopectus | reverse complement strand
GTGATCTTAGTACCCGACGCTCGACAGACCCCAATGTAAGCACTCAGATCTTAAATACTTTTCTGGAAGCTTAAGTGAAAATATGGATAATAAAAAAAAACTTCCGTGAAGACTTCCTCATACAGAAACATTAGAAAACCTTTTTTGCTCCCCACCAAAGATTAATAGGAGCTTTTAGATGAAATTTGTTGGAAGAGCAAGGAAAACAAGGTTAAAATGAACTTTTCTTAATTTATATTTGTTATTTTAATGGAAAAATGTTGTTTTAACGGGTGGCTTAATGCAAAGATTTTTTTTTTTCCCCCGTTGCTTGGATTACACACAGTGTTTCTGGTAGATCACTGGAGGTAGGAACACCTCTCTCAGCTGCACATTAATAGCCAGACATCCCCAGGTAAACAGTGAGTGGTGTGTTCAAAAGCTTCCACTTTAAATAAATTCACATGCAGAATATTTTAAAAGAGGTGCCCTTCTTAACATTTTGAATCAGAGCTACCACTTTGCATATGATTCTTGTGAGATTCTCATGAAAATAAAGAATATTTAAGTGAATATCACTTTCCTGCCCTCCACTATGTTTAACTATGATACAGAACACTTCCATTAGCATAGCTAAAATGGCAACTATTTTGAGAGCTCTCTTCTAGCAAAGTCTAGAAAAAAATCTCAAAAAAACCCTCAGTTGTCTAAATTATTGCTTTCCTGAATTAAAGTGGACATATTTATCTAAATTAATTTTTTAGATATACCCTCAAAATTAAGTTTAATTATTTATGTATGTATTTTAAAGACAAAACTGTGAGTAAAGAACACTTAAATTTTAGTCTTATTTTATAATAAATCCTCCCTAGTAACCACAAAACAACATTTTGGAAAACACAGAATACTTTAAAATATTCATTAGACAGTGGAGATTTGGCAGAGTTCATTAAATTTCAGGTGTGATGAATATGAATTAAAACTCTGGCATTTTTCAGAACAGAATCAGTGTCAGAAACCTCTAGACACTATCTTCTTGCAGCTTACTCCTGCGTCAACTTGTGATTAAAACAATACAGAAAATTTTGATTATTTTTTTACCCACAAAGAACTCATTTGTCAAATATCAGAGGAATCTGCAGGAGACAGCTGCGAAGTGTGAGAGATTTCATGGCAGTTGGCAGTAGCCAGGATATAGACTACAGTAAAAGGGATTTTACTAAAATCCTACAAGTTGTAATCAAACTTGTTTGATTACAGTATGAGTCATTGTAAGGTCAGTCATAACTGACAGCAAACCCTGACTGTTACTAAGTTGAGGTAAATAATAAACTGTGACTATAGTAGGCTTATTATGAAGTTTAGCTGTTTAATCTTTCTCTAACCTCATCCCACAGTCCTAAAATACATCAATACCAAAAGTCTTTGGAAATTTTTATAGTATTGTGACATACAAGGCATAATGTCACCTTGCTNTGCTATGCCTTGTATCTATCTTTTAGTCAAATTTCAGTTTACAAAAAGTACTACGAGACATTTCAAAACACTAGAATACAAAAAAAAAGAATAACATTACATGCAATTCTTTGTCTCATCTTGCTCCCTCAGCCCTAAATATTTCAGGGTTGTCAACACTTCACTGGTGACTTACCTTGTCCATCTTACATATAATTAAATTCCTTAAGGGTTACTGGGGTGCCATGCCAAGAGTCTTTCTGCTACTACCCTATTCTGACAGGACAGAAGTTATATCGTTTTGCAGAGTACTTATTGCCAACCCTGAAACCATCCTAAATGTAAATCAAACTGAAACCCCAAAGGAATCAAGTAATGACTAATATTAAAAGCTTCCATAAAAGTTTAAAAGTTTTTTGCAGAAAAAGATATATATGAAAGTAAAGTATATGCTGCAAATATGTCTTCCTTATCAGCAGTTTCTTATAGGAATTACTGCTTTTGTTTAAAAGAGCAATAAAATACCAGTAGAAATGTCAAGCAACAAAATAGCATTGATATAGCTATTGATAAAGTCCTATTTGCATATCTCTGAAGAACTAAGCAGTCATTTCTTCAAAGATAGGAATGAAATATACTATAAAGAGATCTCTGCAGCCTGAAAGCCCTGTACCTTTCCCTCAGCACTTTGTTTTTATTTTATATTATCAAAAAGCCTAGAGGCATCAGATGAAACTCTTGGATTTCTGTGGGCAATTCAAAGGGAGAATAAGGGACAGTTCCCAACAGGATCTGTTAGTCTAAGCAGACAACGCAGACAAATGCTAAGGAGAAAGGAGATATTATTGGCAGGTTAAGGCGGAAGTCTATCTAAATATCTTCAGTCCCTAAAACTTCTGATAAATAAATTTCTTGTATTTGTAAATGCATATCTGTGTATAATTCCTACTTGTCTAATAAAACATTACCATAAGTTGGCCAAAGTTATGGAGAGTGCCTATACTGGAACCAATTGTGGCATCTTGATTTTTAGTATCAGTTATCCCCAAATAATTTCATTGCTTTACTTTTGTCAACATCATTATCCTGAAAATATGAATTGTACATTTTTATTACAGTAATGTGGGGAAATCCCAACTAAACCTTATCTAGAGGAGCTAGCTTCTTCCCCTGTTCTCCAGCCCTAGTCAGTGTTGCAGAACCCTAACAACTTTTTTACAAAAACTTCGAAGATTGAAAAAAAAATGTTTTACTTATGATTGTGAAACATACTGAAAATCTAGTCTTTCACATGTAAAGCATCTGCCCTAGGAAATGAGGGAATTTAGGAGAAACTGTGTTCACAGAGTAACTAGGATGCAAGCTGTAGGGCCTAAAGAGGAGTGGTGCAAGGGGTAAACAATACAACAGTTCATGGGCATTTCATTTGTACTTTGCTCTGGTTGTAGACATGAAGGTAAATTAATTCAAGGCTGAAAGCCAGAGGATGGGTGAGAAAGCCAAAACTTTGGGTTTCAAACTGTTTTGAAAACTGAAATTATATTTGAAATCCACATTTCCCATGAAGAAAAAAATAAACCAACCTTAAATATGTATTTATTTAATAAGCATAACTGGGATAGTATTTTGCTTAATCTAAAGTACTTTGTATTTTTATGGGATATCTTATACCTGCATAATAAGATAAGCAGCAAAAGCTTAGAGTGATTTGGTGTGTATTTTCCTGGTGTATTTCTATTTTATTGCATTTCAATACATTCTCTAAACTTGCAAATGAGCCTATGAAGGAAGGAAAACTATGTGAACTGGTTTGCTTTGCAGTTATATTTATCTCATAACATTAACTCCCTCCTAGCCTTCATAGTATCTCCTGTAGCCTCAAGCAATGAAGCCTGTTACTCTGGTTTTCAAAGGTGAAACTGAAGGATTTTGTGGTTTTGCATTAATATAGGCCTTATACTTCAGGCATTTAGGGAATGATGCTCAGAAGTCTCCCATCAAACCTTCCACACCTTGGAAAGGGCTAGGAATGGAAAATAATAATGAGTTTTATGTGCATTCTCCAGTCAGAAAAAAACACAGGTGCTTTATAAAAAGCTAACAAGGAACAAAATATTACTGTGACAGAGGTAGCATACAGATACCTACACCCTACTGCAGTGCCAGTAAAACCCCCATTCCTCTGAAACAACAGCATAAATCAGTGCATGCAGCACATACATCAGTGCACCCCTTTCCCTGTAGAAAACCCCTGGTGGAACTGTCCTACACCAAACAGGGTAGGTAAGGACTGCATGGGCATGCAGTGATCTTGCAGTGATGGGGGCAGGTGGTAGCAGTCTGGAAATAACTCCTAGTGATATGCAGTCTACAGCTGCCCTTCTGCCTGACTTCACAGTCCAGCACTCAAGCAGGATGAACCAACAGTTCAGCTTGATACAGTTTGCAACTACCTTTCATTGCCTGTGGCAAAGGGAGCTGAGTGCACTTCTTTGAGCTCAGAATTTCTCACTTGGGCACAGAAAACTAGAAGTCAGACTATGCAGTTCATGCATTTTGAACAGTGTAATCTCTTTAGGATCAAACTTTACACACCAAATGGGGAAGACCAAATCTACCTGCAACTGCCTAATTATTTTAGGTACTCTTTGTGCATGCATTTACAAGAAAGTATTCAGGCAGCATCCTCACCAGCACCAACTGGAAGCATTTCCAGATCACTAGACAGCAAAATGAAGTACTAATGCACAGGGAGAAGCACTCTTATAACTCTGTCATGAGCAATGATACAGACAGAGAAGTGTCAAAAATTTGTTTATATATAGAACCTTGTGACTAGAGCAAACATTGTATTTTACCTACTTTCAAAGACCCAGATAAGACACTCTTCATATTCAAGATCCTGAGTAGATGGGAGGAAGGACCTTGGAACCAGTTATAGTATCAATACCCTTAGCTCCAAAGAGAAGCTGAAGTATAGAACTACTCCTGAAATTAGGTTTTAATTGCCAGCTTTAGTTGGTTAGCAACTGTGGGTCACTCTCCAAAGGCATCTGAGGCAAGTGGTAGTCTGTGTAGACTTCATTATAAATATTATATGCGCTTTCAGTCTCACAGTATGTATACTGAGACTCAGAAGGAGATGGTCTTCTAACATCTTGCTTATTGTTTCTTCAGTCTTGATTCTTGGGTCGTTTGTTGCTCTCATAGTTATGCAACATTGCAATGCATGCTCTTCAAATGATTAGATATGATATGCCCCAACCACACCAGTTGTTGGTAAATTGTGAAATGTGCTGTTCTCAGGAACCTCCGGAAAAACATGTTGCTACCATCTCATACTGGGACTCTGCAGGAGAGGTAAGAGACTCTTGCCACATTTCAAGGAGCACAGATTCACTGGAAAATGACACATGCATAAAGCTGCTATGGGATATCTGAAATATGAGAAGTGGAGACAGGTTAGGCTTCCACATTTAGGAAACTATCAGACAGTATTTTGCCATACAGAAGATGCTAGAGCATACAGGAGAACTGAAAGGTATTTGAGACTCAGCCTGCTTTTCTACAGTTTCATGCAGAAAATCCACCACAGGCCTTGAAAGGTATTTTTCCATATTGCCTAACATAACTTTTTCCAGTAAAGCTTATTAGTTGACTCCAGTATAATGAAGGCTTGGCTATATGTTCCAGTTGTTGGAACTCTTTTCCTTCTGCCTTGTAAGTCCATGGACCGTTGTATCATAGCGTTAACATAGCCAGTGAATTCTCTTCTCTCTCAGATGATGCCTCTGCTACAATAACCTTGATGGCCTCAGAAAGGCCACAGATAAGGATGAGACCATGACATGATTCACATCAGCCTTCACATGATCACCTTACAAAGCAAGAGGATTAAGGACAGGAACGCTGTGACTTCATTAATCCATTTCTGGTATGTACTCCAAATATCTTTGTTTATGATGCTTCTAGGTGTTCTTCCTACATACCACATCCATTCCAATCCTGTGAGGTGATTTTAAAAATATGTTTTATCACCAATTAAATGTTAATAATGGTCTGAGCCAGGCACAGTGTCAGTGCCTATAATGCCCAATTTACATGTTTCTGCCAATGTGCATACACATCTAAGTGTGCATGCTTTTCTAGGGTGTGGGATAATAATGAAGATGGTGTCAATGGAAGACCAAGTACTAATAAATTCAAAACAAAGAAAACAAAGATAAACAAAACAAACAAACAAACAAAAAAGCAAAGCAAAACAAAACAAAACACTGATGACTTACCACCTAACATACTTAAGCAGTTTTTCTTCATTCTGAGACTTTCAGGAAAAAGAGATTATTTATCTTAAAAAAAACAAAAACAAAAAGCNTATTGATTCTAGTCATGAGCTCCAACCCAGTAGTGAAGTAAGGGAAGAGTAAACATCTTTGTTTCCTTTGGATTGTTGCTGAGGTTGTTATATTAACATACAGGCAACTTTTACACCTGTTCCTCACCAGCCCCTTTGGCTTTGTTTCCATCACCCCATAGGCTCGCCACCAATGGTCACTACTGGAAACCTGGCATGGAAGCTGTGCACTGAATTCAGTAAAAGGCCCTCTCTGCTCACCACTAGCATGGCAGGAATGATAACAGGCTCGGACTGGGCAGGAGAGGGAAGGGGAAAGATGGGACTGACCAGCTCCTACAGCTTCTCCATCCTTTACCACACGGTATTCCCATAAACATGTCCTTAAACATTTCTGCTCTTGACATCTGACTGTATGTTAGAGAAGTTACACTGAAAGCAGCTCATTAACTGATTGATTTGGTAGCAAATCTACTGATCTTCCTTCTATTTGAACATGTCACTAACAAGCAGGACTGATGTGAATTCTGGGAAGCCATCTGAAAAAATAAAACACTCTGGAGATTGTCCACTTTAGTAAGAGGTCAATCTTTTTCTCTGTTAGTGTAAAATGATCACACAACATCTGGAATGTGCTTGTACTTATGTGCATGCTGCTTTAAGAAGTGAAAGTCATTGTTTCTCCTGCATCATTTTCCTTCTGGATGGGGAAGTCCCCAGACTTGTAATGACCTTGCTTTCTGGCCACTGACTTTCTGGGACACTGCGCAATCAGACTTCTCCGGGACTAAATAATTTTTATTCCTCTTTTAGACTTACATCATAGGAATAGGTCATTAATGACCTTTGGAGACATGTGGTACGCCTAGCAATATCTTTTAGTATACTTACAGAGTGATTGCCATCCACTTCATCAGTTGTAATCACTATGCTCCAAAGTTTTGCCTTAGGGCTAGGTGTGCTACTTTTAAAAGGCCTGGCTGTCACACCTGAAGAAAACTGACAGAGCATACCATAAGCTCATCCACCTCTTTTAATTTCTTTGCAGGGAAATTAGCCTGTATCTAAGCCTGTATACAGATATGTATTGTATTGAAGAATGTTCACCTGAGCACATTTAAACTCCAAACTACATTTTGGAAGTCTACAGCAGTCTCTACTGAGCTGAGATTTGGCTTTGTGTTGAGTGGAAAAGAAGACAAAGGAAAATATCAAAAGGAATGCAAGATAAAGAGGAGACAGCTCAACTACTCGATGTTAACACAGTGAGTAAAACATGAAGATTTTTATCACTGAGACACACTGAGAAAGTAGTGGTTCCCTGCAACTCAGATTTCAAACTACACTTCCATTATCCGATCTTGTGGGTTAGGTTCTTGTGAAGTGATTTTCCCTCTCTTGTACCCCTGTACAACCTCCACATACAACTGCTGTTTTCCCCTCCTCTCTATATCATTTCAGTTGGCCTAGACAAGGAGAAAGACAAGGCCAGGGTCACCCTGTTTCATATATAAAAGTAGAAAGTACATCACTCAGTCACATGACTGTGCAGTATGAAGAAGCAAATTGGTATGGTTTGTGGATTTATATCCACAACTGTATCACCCAGTCTGTCTCATAAGACATGGTTCATTGTATTTAAATAAGCAATGACAAGGGTTGGATGCCAGGATATGTTGAGTGGCTTCAGTCACAGGATTCAGACTGTGGGAGCTGTCAAGATGACTCTTTGCTCTTTCTGAAAATGGACTTTCCCATCTTGCTTGCTTCTGTTAATATACAAAAAAAATAACAAAGATTATCTATGTAAGGGCAATACATTTCATATGAAACAACAGTTCTTGTTGAAGCTCTCTACTCAGCACTGCATTGTACCAAGCAGCCTGGACAGACTGGCCAGGATACTTGTCAGTGCTATAACAAGAAGATGTGTAATAACATGTAAATATTTCTACATGTAAGAAATTATGTCATAACACAATTGGCTTGGCTTTTTCACGAAGTCCCACACCTGAGATGAATCACTTCAGTGCATAATCTAATAATGTTCTCTCTTTTTACAGCTGTGTTATATAAATGCTTTTATGAGGCATGGCTAAGCCAGGAGCNGGCTGTGTAGAACTAGGGATGGGCACAGTCCTTTGAACAAAATCAGAAAACATTGTGCAAGGGTGAGCAAAGAAGAGATCCTGAGCTAGCACATACCCAAACTGGTCTGTCTACGTGGCATAGCAGAGTGTCAGGTTACCAGCTTGTGTCCTGGAATGAGAATGGCAGCATCAGTGTGATACCCCACCCAAGTAATGAGCTTGGCATCATTGTGCTGACATGGCCATCTTCCTCATGATTCCAGAGCCCCATTAGCTTAGGCAAGCATGCAACTAGTTGCATGGTATGGTAGGGATAGGCTCTGAGTTACATGGAACTTTGAACCAAGTGCAAAATGAAGCTTTCAAGAAAGCAGCCTCTCAAGTTATTGAAAGAACAAAATGAAGAGGATTAGAGATTACTTCAAACAAAGAAATTCTGTAATAGAAAGTTACTTAATTCTTAGTATGGGAAGATAAATCAGCTCTGCAACAGGCCAGCACAGAATGCCTGCACATGAACTTCAGATAAGTAATATTTTGCCTAGTGTGGTCTCAGTGCACCAAGGTGCACTTCATCTGCAGAAAAAACTTAAATGAAACCATCAATAAGTCAGCATATTTTCAGAAATCACATTTCAACTCAACCAGTATGAGAATCCTAGGCTTTACTCCCTCTTCTATTGCTCATTCTGAAGTAAAAGTATTTGCAATACTATATCTTTAAAATGTTTAAAAAAACTTTCATGGAAGATCTAAATTTTTACATAATATTTCAGAAGTGTAGAGAACTTGTCATTCTTAATTCTCACTAAAGGCACCCTTCCTACCAATGAGCTGGAATCTCCATATCCCTGGTAATTTTCATATGGCCAAACCAAATCTGTTATAGGCAGAGTGTGAACATCACAAGGTCACTGCATTTGCTACAAAATGAGAAGAAAAAAAAAATGTTCTTTTGGGAAGATAGTAAAAAAAATCTTTCTAAATATTTCTTTGCTAAAAAAGGGCAAGAATAGAATCAAAGTTAAGTTTTCTGTCTGCCTTGTCTCTTATTTGTCACTTCTTACTTCCTCCTGCTGTCTATTTATAACTGCATTGTATGAGCTGTTATACCACAAATTTATATGACACAGTTAACACATATACAATTGCTTCAAAGATTGCATTATTAACCATCTTGGTTTGCTAGGTCATAAATTCAGATCCTATTTGTACATTTGTCTTTGTCCTACTTAGGAAATTGATCAGCCCTTCTGAATCAGAGTGTAAAACACACAGATGTCTGTAATATGTTTAAAGGGAGTTCTGAGCTCTGCATTTCTTCCATAAACACAGGTTCTCTGTCTCCTTACTTGAAATGCATCAACTAAGGAAAATGCTGAATGTAAGACAGAAGGTCGCTGTTACCAAAGCAGAGGATGGTGGCCTTGCTATGTGCTCAAGACAAAGTAAATGGCTGACAGATCCGGCAAATCCATGCCTCCATAGAATCATAGAATATCAGGGGCTGGAAGGGACCTTGAAAGATCATCTAGTCCAGACCCCCCTACCAGACCAGGATCACCTAGACCAGATCACACAGGAACACATCCAGACGAGTTTTGAATATGTCCAGAGAGGGAGACTCCACAATTCCCCTGGGAAGCCTGTTCAGTGTTCCGTCATCTCCATGGCCAGGCAGAAACTTCAGTAGAGCAAATTCTTCTGTTGGATGGGTCTACAGGTGCTGACAAGGTTTCTAACATCAGTGTCAGTGTCATCTTCTCAAGTTTTTTTTCAGAGACCCTGTAGAAAACCAAGTTTGACATGTATACATATTATTGAAATGTACTTTGAAGTGTCTGCTCAAGATGATATGGTGTAGTGCTGGACCTAGCAGAACAAATGGCATCTCCATATACCAACTACCCCCAGAATACAGAAAGGATACAAAGGGCAGTTGTGTTAAGCCAACAGGACTTACATCATAATGTCATTATATGTATCATGCATTAAAGCTAATTTTACTGCATCTTGTGCAATGCAGAAGGAACTTCAGGCTGTTGAGATGTTTTTTTACAGAGCTCAAAACAATGTTTCCATCATGAACTTCCAAGACAGCCTTCCACTGCAGCAGGAGAATTAGGCTTTACAAACTGTTCATTTTCTATAGATTCATCATTTATTGAGTACAGCAGGATTCAGTACAGATGTTGATTAGCAGTGGTTAGGTGAGTTACCACAAGATAAACAGATACTAAGCACAGCTCTTCACAAACACTCCAGGAAACAGTATGTGTTCAGTGACTGCTTTCTATTTTTGTCTCTCTCCGTGACACAAGTTGAGACACGGTGCAATGATTCAGTTCATGTAGAAAGCTCTGTGCACCCTTGGCAGATCAGGTGACTTAGAAAGCAGATGGGGCAGTGTTAATACCACTGTCATTTAGATAGTTGTGAAAGATCCTGTATTGTACATAGTTGTCCTGAAGATGTTGTGCTGCTGTGTTTCATACATAAGCACATTGTGTCTGCAAGTAACAGATACTGTGAACTACTTCTGTTTGCACTGATAATGCATTACCAGGTGGTATTTATTCATCTCATCTGAAGTTGCTGTCATTGCTCTTGATAAGGCACCTTCTGACTCTAAACTGCTAAGGGAAAATTAGAAGAGATTTTAAAACATCATCTTATAAGCAAGTAGTTCAAAAACAAGCTTTCTTAAATAGAAGAATGAAAGTATAGAATATCTGAACACAACTAAAACTGTATTATTTGACAGCCTGACTGAAGACCAACTTGCTTCTATATTCTTACAAACAACTCTTGTTTTTTTTTAAGGGGAAGCAAATAATTTAAGCATTTCACTTGAAGCACTCTGTCTGATTTTAAAAATTCTTTCCCGCAGAAATATGTGTAACAAACTTATTACAGTTGTATTACACCAGAGTTCTTTCAGGTCTTTCAGAACTAATAAGAAGGAACAGACCTGTCATTCACTATGACCTTTTTCAGTTGTCCAGTTGCTTATTTTTGAGATTTCAGTTCAGTCTTGCTTTTATCTCTTCTTTCAGCTTTCAAAAAAATGTCATACCTGTTTCTGCTAGTCGTTTTTTCTATTATGATCTCTTGCTTGTGCCTCCCACAAACAAGAACACTTTCAGGAAAAATTAATTATGTGGTTCTGAGTATTCTTTCATAAGTGAATTTACCATGTAGTATTTGAAAACATAAAGAAGCTGCAACAGTGGATTTTTTTAAACATACACAACAAAGTTGAACTTAGAAATCACAGAATCACAGAAATTAGGGGCTGGAAGGGACCTAGAAGATCATCTAGTCCAACCCCCCTGCCTGAGCAGGATCACCTAGACCAAGTCACTCAGGAACAGATCCAGGCGGGTCTTAAGTGTCTCCAGGGATGGAGACTACACAACCCCCCTGGGCAGCCTGTTCCAGAGCTCTGGCACCCTCACTGAGAAAAAGTTCTTTCTTGTGTTGAGCCTAAACCTCTTGTGCTCCAACTTGCACCCATTGCCTCTCGTCCTGTCATTGGACGACATTGAGAAAAGTCTGGCTCCATCCTCTCTACACTCACCCTTAACATATTTATAAACATTAATGAGGTCTCCCCTCAGTCTCCTCTTCTCCAGGCTAAAGAGCCCCAACTCTCTCAGCCTCTCCTCATAAGGGAGATGCTCCACTCCCCTAATCATCTTGGTGGCCCTGCGTTGGACTCTCTCCAGCAAATCTCTATCTTTTTTGAACTGGGGTGTCCAAAACTGGACACAGTACTCGAGGTGGGGTCTCACCAGTGCAGAGTAGAGGGGGAGGAGAACCTCTCTTGACCTACTGGCCACACTTCTCTTAATGCATCCCAGGATGCCATTGGCCTTCTTGGCCACGAGGGCACATTGTTGGCTCATGGTCCATCCGCCTGTCCACCACGACCCCAGGTCTCTTTCTCCAGAGCTGCTCTCTAGTACATCAGCCCCCAGCCTGTACTGATACATGGAGTTGTTGTGCCCCAGATGCAGCACCTTACACTTGCTCTTATTAAATTGCATTAAATTTCTCCCTGCCCAGCTCTCCAGCCTGTCCAGGTCTCTCTGGATGGCAGCACAGCCTGCTGCTGTGTCAGTTTCTTTTCAGATTGCGATGGCCCAGTCCAGTCCTATTTTCGGTATTTTAGTCTTTGCAGAGTCGCTGTGTAGCAGCAGCAGAACTGCATAAAGCTCCAAAACTGTAATATCTTGAAGGACATTTTCTTCCAATTTAAGTTAAAAACATAAGTTTTCAAACTTTCTAGAAATGGGACATTCTCTATAAAAGTTTCCTTTTCTAGAATAATAAAATAATTTTGGGATAATGTGTTTCAGAACCAACTGATTTGGCTACTTTCGTTTCCCACCTATCCCTAATCAATACAGAGTACAGAACCATGCAGACTTAGTCACAGTGAATTAACGTACTTGAAAAAAAACAGAGGTCAGGAAGGACAAACTCATGACTCTGATGGCTAAAGCACAACACCTATTAATAAAAATATGCAATATCAACATAAAAACATATATTAAGATACAATCCTCATAGTGTTTATAATAAAAACAGACAGAAATTCCTTCAGGCATTGGCCTCATACTTGTGAACTGTTGTTTCCATATGGCATTGTGTTTTGGAAAGTGACAAGGTAAATATCTTGAGATCATATAACTCTCTTTGGCAATTAGGAACAAAAGACTGGGACAGCATAACCATTAATAAAGGAATTTTATGATAATACAAATTTATTCACAAAGCCTGACTCTGCTCTCAGATATATTAACTCTGAAAGCATATATTATAAATTCATAACTAATAGATAACAGCTATGGTCAGGTTTGTTGTACTTAAGTAATATGCATCAATGTGTTGGGTTTGGGTTTTTTTATATTAAAAGAAAGTGACATTAATATATTTGATAGTGGGTAAAATTCCAAGTATATCTTTTGGAGCTATGTAGAAGTTTCTTTATACAAATGATTTATCTAATTTACCTATCCATTGTGCAAGCACAGCTCCATATCTACTGGTTGCTGTTACAGTCTTATTATCGTGAACATGTTTTGATGATACATTACTTTGATCAGCCTGCCAAATCAAACTTATTGTAAACCATTGTAGCATAATGACTGAGTATACTTCCCAGATTTTTCAAACATTATAAAGAAATCCTGATTTAAGAAAGACAAAAATTAGTATCTTTCAAATAGCAGATTCTAAGACAGAGCTAATATGTGTGAGATGACCCACATGAGAAAGTTAAGATATTTATAGAAAAGATAACTAGAAGATCTGGATGATGTTAATTACCCAGAAGAGATGGTTGTTTTAAGTGTAAGATTTACCCACATTCCTTTGGAGTTTTTAAATATAGCACTTCTCTTTGCTATGTTTAAATATTAAGCATAAAAAGGTGTTTTTTTAATTTATTTTTTTTTTAAATCCTTCATAATTGAGTATTGGAGAAAGATTTTTTTATCCACTATCAATCTGTTTCTCTGCTCAGTAAAACTCAGTGAATTTAATAGTGGCAATAACTGGAGAACACTGACTTCATTTCATACAGATGGGAGAAGACATTAGACAGAAGTGATTTTCAGTCATTTTAAGATACAAAACCACACACTTAGAGTCTCTCTCTAACCTCTAGTACTATGGTATATAATTTTTAATAAGTATTTCACTTCCATTATAACGTTGAATAGTCACTTTAGGTTGGCTTTGGCAATAAAACACTCTAGACTCACTTAAATCAGAGATGGTGCAAAACTTCTCAGTATCCCTTTTGTGTTAGTGCTGTAAATATAACAATGTATCTTCTGATACCAACAATTTTTTCCAACTTCCACATAAGAAAAGCATATCCTTCAGCTGAATGGCAAGAAAATGTGATTCACGCATTCTTTATGTTTGAGCACAGTATTAATCACTAGGTTAACAGGTCTTCCCTACTGTTAGAGCTGGAGGAACAACCAAGGTGCATATATAAAATATCATCACTTATTTGGGACTTTTTAAAATTTCTTCTTTATAAAATGTTAACAATTACCCTTCTCTGAAAAAAAGAACATATACTTTAAGTTTTGAAACTAGTCCTTCTGTTTGACTATCACAGAAATGACTATTTAGAAAAAGGGAGAATTCAGTGAAAACCATTGTAAAATGCCATATTTTCTATGTCCTTCTTTCAAAACTCAAAACCAAATGTGCTGCTCATAAAAGTTAAAATCACTTCTCATTTACATCAATAAAAGTCTGAAAAAAAATAAAAGACAAAGAAGCAATTGAGATCACCTTTCCCTAGAGTGAAATAAAAGTGAAAGCCAAGTCAAGAATCCCACTCTTGATGGTTGTTAAATTCCTGGTAAAAAAGCACATGTGTTTCCAAAACCCAGTGTAGATTTCTGAAATGTTCAAAAGACAAAAACTGTTTAATCAACAACTATTTTTGGGGGGCTCTTGGTAAAAAAAAAAAAAAAGAAAAAGCATGTTTTCTAACAAGAACTACAAAAGGAATTACTTTCAAATATTCAACTTCCCTCCATTATTTATTAGGACAGGGTGCTACTGTTGAAGTCCCAAACAAGATCTTTATTTAAAAAATGGCATGCAGATTTACACAAATCTCAAAAATGAACATATTTGATCATATTTGCATTAGTCATATAATTTGTGTTCTTGTTTTTGTTATTGAACTTCTTTTTGATTTGTATATTTTGTTGCATGTTACAGATGCTCAGGATAACATCAACTTTTTAAGAGGAATTTGAAATTATGCATGACTGTCTGAAAGAAGCACAGATAACAATGTCTCCAAGAGGCTAACATGGTTGTGCTTTTTTAATCTGCTAGTTTACTAGAATGTGCAGAACAGTAAACATTTTGGTCCCCTCATTACAGGAAGGATGTTGAGATACTGGATCAGGTTCAGAGAAGGGCAACAAAGCTGGTAAAGGGTCTGGAGAGTTTCTCCTATGAGGATAGGCTGAGGGAGCTGGGATTGTTTAGTCTGGTGAAGAGAAGGCTCAGGGGGGACCTTATTGCTGTCTACAACTACCTGAAGGGAAGTTGTAGGGAGGTGGGGGTCAACCTCTTTGCCCTAGTTAAAGATGACAGGACGAGGGCCAATGGCTTCAAGTTGCGCCAAGGGAAATTTAGGTTAGATATCAGGAGGAATTTCTTTACAGAGAGGGTGGTTAGGCATTGGAATGGGCTGCCCAGGGAGGTGGTGGAGTCCCCATCCCTGGAGGTGTTTAAGAGTCGCATAGATGTGGTACTGGGGGACATGGTTTAGGGACCCTGGCAGTGTAGGGTTAATGGGTGGACTTGATGATCTTGAAGGTCTCTTCCAGGCAAATCATTCTGTGATTCTGTGACATTTTCACTTCAGAATAGATAAGATTTATTTATTTCATCCCAGAAGAAAAACCTTGGGACTGATTTTGAAATTGGATCCCAGTCTGACAACAACAGATTGATAAATACTGACAAAATTATTATCAGTTGAGTGCATGCATATGGTAATTTCATCTGGATTGTACCTCTCCAGTTTGCTTAAGGGTAAACAAAGATGTCAAAATCAGACTACATATAATGCTGCACTTATCCCTTATCCATAAGATCTGTTGCAGACAGAGAAACTCTGAACCTGATTTCTGCGTTACAACACAGATTAGTTTATTTCTGTTGCCTGTTATGGGGGATATCTATCTCCCAAGGTTTGGTATCTATCACAGGGAAACAGTGTGGTTCTTCTTCCAGACTTAAATTCCAGACTTATCCAATAGAAAAAACAGTTTCTGTACTTAGGCACGTAGGGCATTAATTCCTGCACACAAAAAAGTCACATTTCCTCTGAGGAAGAAGGAAAAATGCTTCACAGACTTTGCATAAATGCATATAGTTGGATAACCTGACCAAGATGTAGCACATAGAGACTTGAGTCTAGGTTTGTGTCTCTGACAGCAATGTGGCAAAAAGTCCATGTAAAAAGTAATCCACCAGTTGTATTATCTTTGTAAGTCAAGTAGACAAAAATATTTGAGGGTGGTCTTCAATTAATATTTTCTTTTACTGTAGCCGTAATGTTTTTTCCCAATTAGCATTGCTGAAGGTGATTCTACCTCAAGCTAAAGGTTCAGGCTTTGTTTTTCTGTTTCTAACCTAATACAATTTATCCCGGATCTTGACACATTCACTTTTAAATCTACATTGTTAACTAAAATAACAGAAATACTTAGAAAGTACCCACTTCTGTTTGCCATGATGAAACACAGTAGGCCATATCGTAAAGCTGTGCAAAAAAAATGAATAACATTTTCTTTCATTTGCAGGTGACATTATGTAGACATAAACCACAGTAAATTTAGACATGCTATGGCATGCACAGTTCAGAAAAGCAGTGGAGACAGACCTTGATTCTTATTCCTCCTTCACTTTTTTTAGATTAGGCAAGACCCCAAGCTTTCTTCAATCATTATGCTGTGGTTTGGGTCCTACCCCAGATGACTAACATCTTGGTGAAACTATTTTCAGTCAAGGGATTATTTGTGTACTTCCTCCTGAATACTGATCCTACCATATCCACGTTATGTCACAGCCCCAAATAAAAGAAGGGAAACTTCTGCCGGCATTTCTTCTGTGATCTTTGCATGAACACCCCCATTAAAATTGCTGCCCACTCACTCTTCCTGGCACTGAAAGACTGCTGTGGGAATTATACAGCCATTGAAATGGCACCTTCACACACAAACCAAACACAGCTTCTGCTTCCTCATGCCTTATTTTGAACATCATCTCATTTGTTTGCTATTTTTTCTGAGAAGAACACCATTGGCTTTCCCTTGACACTGAAGTACTTAAGTACTACATAAGAATTAAAGCCTCTATTAATAAGGTGACAATGCATTCAAGAAATATGATTAATCCTTCTCTGGACTCTGAACTCTTAGGCCATATATTTCTATTGTTTTAACATTCAGCAGCAAATTACTCTATCCACACTGTGGACCTCAGACTTTCCCGCTTAGGATGCACATATGGGTCACTGCTTAATGTGTTGCTGTGCTACGAATCTGAAGAACCAATTTATGCATTGCAGAGGGAACCGAGTGCCACTTTGAGCTTTGGACTCCACTGCAGAAGCTATGTGCCTAAAGAACTAACAGCAAGCTTCAGCATTGCAACACGTACATTCCCTTCAGATGTAACCCTAGTTTCCTGTACAAATTCTCAAGCCTAGAGTAGTATGTTGGTAATGCATCCAGAAACACTGACTAAACTGCTATGTCTGACAAATACATAAAAAACTTCACCCTTGGAGAAAAGCCTAAACTTTCACATGCAGAATAAACCCTGACATGTTTCCAGTGTTTGGGATTGAAATCATACACAGATTTTTCTCCTAGACCTGAAGAAGTATAAGTTGACATAAAGAAATTATCTGTCCTCCTATTAGTAGTAGGGCACCACACCTTATGCCCGTGTTTATATGGACATGGCACAGAAAAAGTATCATGCCTTGATTTAGAGCTGTAAGTGTTGAGCTATGTAAGTTATGGACTTTGATGCATACTGCTCTCCTTGGCTGAGACAATTCTCAGAACACTTCAGAGCACTCTGGCTGTTAGGAATCCATCTTATGTATCTACCTCTGGCTGTTATCTATCTATGTTATCTTCCTCTCTCCATTCAATGCATGCAAAACCTTAGAGTATAACTGAGGGTTGGGATACAACCAGGCAGCAGAGAACGGTGGCCTAAATTTCCTCATATAACTGTAGAAATCTACCTAAGGCACATAAACTGGTACACTAGTCACTCTCCACCCTCTGCACAGCCAAAGGGGTTGGCTAAGGGCATCTACAGAGGGTTAGCCAGATTCCAAGTGGGCTGAATTACCTTCCAGAGGTGCTTGTTTCTCTTTAATTAGACATGAAGACAACACGTAGTAAGCTCCTGGTTTAGACACTGCAGGTAAGTGCATCAGTTTAGAAGGGATCAATCTGGTCCCATGTGCTATATCAGGAGAAGCTGACAACCAGCTCTAATGTGGACATGAAGAATGTTATGCATTGCTTGTAAATCAGCACCCCGATCCCTTCTTCTCTTCTGCAGTTATTCACCCAAGAACTTAATTGTGATTTACCCTACTTCTACAGCTGCCAAGTCCACATCCAGATTGCCTTAATTAAAAATAATCACATAAGATAAGGACAGGTAGGACATATCAGATAAAAGAAATCAGGCAGAAGGAATAATCTTAAATATGCCTCAGGTTAAAATTATTCTGAAAATTGTTAAGTAGGCTAAATTTTGTGGATTTCACTTTTATTATGCCTGTAATATGATGACAAAATTTTAGTTCATAATACCTTGTCTGAGACAAGTCACCTTCTTTCTGTTTTCTGTCTGTTACACCAAACACTTGGAAAAAATTGTCCTTGGTAAGCTCTTTCTTTGCTAGCTACTTGAAATTGCATTTAACGTCACATTACAACTGTGTTTCATGCTGGCTGGATTTCAAAAACAATTTTAAGTGTTTAGGAACATTTTCTCTATCCAAACCAATGTTGTTGCAGGAGTAACTGATTGTTCTCTTTTTCCTCCTATGAAAGTTGTTTGTTCAACATAAAAAAAAAAAAAGTTAATTTGGAATGGCTCAGTACTGACTTTGTTGGAGAAAGTATTCTGACCTCCTGTGTGTGAGGTAAATCTCCCAGCACAAAGTAATTTTGTATCTACAAAAAGAAAGGGAATTCAAGCTTCATATGCACAGTGTATTTCTCATATGGAGGAAAAATGACCAGCTTTAGAGAAAGACAAGGGTAGTCACCTAGAGCAGGTTTTTGTAGGGCATGGCAAAGCAGCCACAAATTCACAATGCACAAGAATGGCAGCTTGGTCCTGTTATCACTAAAAACTCAGAATCAAGATTTGCTGAAAAAAAAAAACAAAACAGAGATCTTGGAGACTTTTTACAGAAGCAAGGTCCCCTTTCTCTCTTGCCAACACCTGCAGCAGGAGTAGCAAAACCAAATCCTGTCTTGGCTTTATTTCCTTCCTGATTACAGTGGGAGAAGCCTGGTCATGCCTTGCTATTTGTGTAGCAAAGTTCTGTTGTGCTCACATGGCTGAGATGTCACAAGGCAACTCTGCTGGAAGTCCATTCATGAAAACTTTCAGGGAGAAAAGAAGTTTTAAGATTAAAATCTGAGTCCAGAGCTAGATTCAACAAACAAGAGGGAGGATTTTCTATGGCAAAAGAAGACTAAGACCTAGATGGGTGCTGGTGAGGGAGAGGACTGCCTAGCCAGAATAAACTCCTAATAGTGGTGTTTCAGAGGCATATCTGCCATCAGAAATTCATAGTCTAAGGCAGAAGTAGGGATTGTCAAATGTGAGGATTAAATGTCCTGATCCAGAAGCTGGAAACAAAAAAACCATGGTGTTAAATGCACTTCTGCTTCTATGGACTTGTGTTTTTCCATAAAATTAGGCGAGCTTATCTTGCTTACTATTTCTATTGTATAGTATCATTAGTCTAAATGTTACTGTCACCTATCACCATGCAGGTGCATTCTCCTTATAACTCCTGTAGGGTGCCTGCGTAAGGACAATAGAGCTCCTGAATTTCATAAATAATTCTAAGATCTTCACTCAGCAGACAATTAAAATTTGAATATATGCAGAAACAAGCTGTTTCCAGACCTGCAATAAAATAGCTAACTGGACTAGGACACTGTTTCTGTGAACATGTTCTACTACTGAATCACACTGGCTTTCATTAGCATGTTGCAACACACAAGGTTTCAAAAAACAGTGTTGCCTGGAAAAATCTAGCCAAAGTTTACTGGCTTTCATACAAGAAAAGGGTCAACCTTTCTAGAAAAAGCTTGCATGTAGAGATAACTATTTTTGTACCAAAGTGTTTTATGATTATGGAATGAAACACACACATAAATATTGTATAGGCAAATGCATCTTCATTTTAATAACAAAACATCATTTTACATGCATGTGAACTGTAACATCCAAGTAACATGTAAACAAACATCTTTATTACACTTAACCATAGTCATCCCTTATCTCTATTTACTCATAATAATTTAGGTACTAAGTAGCATGTCAAAAGCCTGGGGTCAGGCTCATCTCAACAAATACTAGACTTCAGAAAGGTACACTTCCAGTATAAACTACTATTGTCATTTAGAGGGGAGAAACTTCCCAAGAACGACACATCCTACGCAGCCTACATACCTATCTTACAAAAGTAGGAATTGCTGTCTTCTTCTACGGACTATGGAAATAACTTGAACAACCAATTTTGGACTAGATGACTAATTTACTGATGACTGAAATGAATCCCAGTCTATGTATGCAATTCGTAGAATAAGAGGCCATAACTGCTTTTTAGACATCCAAAAGAGTAGAAGAAACATAGAGATATTATTTGATTTTTTTCAATCACTTAGTATTATCTTCCTGTATGTTTCTCCATAATCCTTCCAGACACAGAATGATCACAGAATGATTTGGCTGGAAGAGACCTTCAAGATCATCAAGTCCAGCCATTAACCCTACACTGCCAGGGTCCCTAAACCATGTCCCCCAGTACCACATCTATGCGACTCTTAAACACCTCCAGGGATGGGGACTCCACCACCTCCCTGGGCAGCCCATTCCAATGCCTAACCACCCTCTCTGTAAAGAAATTCTTCCTGATATCTAACCTAAATTTCCCTTGGCGCAACTTGAAGCCATTGCCCCTCGTCCTGTCATCTTTAACTAGGGCGAAGAGGTCGACCCCCACCTCCCTATAACTTCCCTTCAGGTAGTTGTAGAGAGCAATAAGGTCCCCCCTGAGCCTCCTCTTCACCAGACTAAACAATCCCAGCTCCCTCAGCCTATCCTCATAGGAGAAACTCTCCAGACCCTTCACCAGCTTTGTTGCCCTTCTCTGAACCCGTTCCAGTATCTCAACATCCTTCCTGTAATGAGGGGACCAAAACTGGACACAGTACTCAAGGTGAGGCCTCACCAGTGCCGAGTACAGGGGTACAATCACCTCCCTGCTCCTGCTGGCCACACTGTTCTTGATACATGCCAGGATGCTGTTGGCCTTCTTGGCTGCTTGGGCACACTGCTGGCTCATATCCAGTCGGCCGTCCACCAGCACCCCCAAGTCCTTCTCCGAAGTGCAGCTTCCCAGCCACTTCTCCCCAAGTCTGTAACGCTGCAGGGGGTTGTTATGACCAAAATGCAGGACCCTGCACTTGGTCTTGTTGAACCTCATGCAGTTAGTTTCAGCCCATCGCTCCAGCCTGGCCAGATCCCTCTGCAGAGCATCCCAATCCTCAGGCAGATCGACACACCCACCCAATTTAGTGTCATCTGCAAACTTGCTAAGCATGCACCCTTATAGACCTTAACTATTTTTGTCTGCAGTTGATATCAACTTGAGAAACACTCTTACCTATATTTTTATTGCTTTCCTGATCAATATGAAATCCCAGGATGTTTTAACTTCTCTGACTATAACTTCTTCCAGTAATATTTTTTTTCTCATTTGACAATAACTTTTCATTCTCCTCTTGATCCAATAATTTTAAAATAATTTCCAGCAAAATCCTTGCTCTTGTGAGTAATCCATGCACAGATTAAAATTTCCAGGCATTTTAGTGAAACTAGAGATGTAAGCTGGATTGTTCTGAAGATGTGTTTTTACAACTGTGTTTTGTTACTGTTCATTTCTCTTCATGTAATTCAAAGTTAATTCAATCACTGATGAAAGACATGGTATCTCCAGCTTTGTAACATTCTGTTTTTACAGCAGTACAAGTTAATTTGGTATCATAATACTGTTACTACTCCCATGATTTTTAATTATATGCACTGGATACTGATTTTGCTGTCAATAGTTAAATCTGTAATGAAACAATTTCTGCTATGACTATGGCTCATGTCTTGAAATTTTCCATTTTGGGCTGAAAACAGTCTTTTTTTTGTGTGTGTGTGTCAGCTTGTGTCCTGTTTATATAAAATTAAAGTTAAACTTTGTTGTAAAGGCTGGACTGGAAACTTGAACTTTAGCAAGGTCAGAAAATGTCATAACTACCACTTTTCACTTTGATGACAAAAGATTCTATGAAAAATAAATTAAACTTGTACATGCCATCCTACTCTGATGACCAGTCCAAAATGCATTTGTATAATGGCACAGCATTTATCAAAAGCTCCACAATATGACCCAGTATGAATAATAGTGCTTATGGCTTTACAGTGCAATTTTATTTTAAAAGATGACTGGAATTTCTCTAACTTCTATTGAATACACTACTGCCCTTTGTTCTGTATTGCTTGAGATATTAACAGATTGTATTTCCCATTTTGTGGTGATCTTCAATGTTTATTTCAGGCCATAGAGGGGAATCAGATCAAGATAGGTTCAGATATACATAAGACAGATCTCCAAGGATTGTCTTTTTGGTTTAAAATGTCTCTTCAAGGCTTCTGCCATGATAGCCAGGCCCTTAGCTAAGGCTTTTGACGTGTTTTTCCATAATTAGATACATGACTTACAGTCTGTTTATTTCTCATTTTAGACATCTGCACTTTCTTAAAACCCAGTCTTTGACCATAGTCCTCCCCTTCTAGTAAGCACCTGTGACAAGATATCTATGCAGAAGTAATGTTTTCTTCAAATCATCGTCAGCCTTTGTAATCTATAGGATAAATTGCATTCGTACAGTTCAACTTCAAGAGATGGACTTCAAGAGTTTCAGAGATATTTTTTGTTTAGGGTAGTCCAACCCCTTTTACTATATGTATTATACAAGAGAAGTAATTTAACATCTGCAATTTTTGTGAATAATGAAATACATTTTGAATTGAAAAATGAGATAAGATTTAAGATCTCAATGGCCTTAAATTGGAAGCTGTCAAGGTATTTCTTATAATAA
>VYZU01074135.1:0-17138 GCA_013401355.1 Ceyx cyanopectus | reverse complement strand
CCCCCCCCCCCCCCCCCCCCCATAAGCTGTGAGTCGGTGAAGTACTGAACAACCTGAAATACCATCCGCCTGGTTGTCAGAAAACGTGCTGTATGGCTTAACCCTTTCCCGGGGCAGGAATCTCACTTGTGAGGACATGCTGCTACATGGCCTTTTCCTCTTCTCCCCGTCCCCTTTTTCTACCCATCCTTCAAAAGTATAAAGCGCTGCTGTTCCTGCCTGTGGTTAGTGCTAAGCAGGGCCCGGGGTGATGCACAGAGCGGTGCGTTGGTGGGAGAGCGGTGCAGGGGAAGGTGAACTTTATACCGTGGCATTGCCCTGTCTTCTGGAGCATCTCTCAGCCCCTGTGAACTAGTTGAACATCTTCTGTCTGTCCAGCTGGCGCCCGCTGCTTCACGCTCGCTCCCCCTGCTCTTGCCCCTTGTGATACCACGCGGCACAATCTGTACCCTGCTCTCGCAAATTAGATCACGGACCCTCCGGGCTGGTGCAGAGACCTTGTGTTTGCAAAGCGTCTGGCACATCCTGGGTGCTACGTGGAAAACTACAAAAGCTGCTGCGAGCAGCCGGTGTCCTGCGGCAGCTTGGGGCACATATGGCTGAATGGATGTGGGGCCACCTGACGCTGGGGCAAGGGTTGCCACGCAAGTAGGCAGGAGGTGGTCCAGTGAGGCTAGAAATGCTCATCTAGGAAACAGGGTTCTTTACTCCTGCTGTGGACACGCAGGGAGGTGTCTGCCTGGCTGGCATAAAATCCAGGCTTCATCTTGCAGCATCAGAGCAAAGCTCTGGGCTGGTCAAACCGTTCTGCTTGTGCTCCTGTGATGAGAAACCTGCTCGCTCAGCAGCTCTACCCCTGAAAGGGTATGAACAACTCTTCAGTAAGAGCAGCTGGTGAGGAGGACCCTCTTCTGCTGGTGGTGGCTTTATTTGAAACACAGTTTGCATTGCTCAGCTTGGGAAGAGAGTCTCTTGCCTGCCTTTCCCTGAGCCATCCCACGCAAGGCTGTGGAGAAGGTTTGTGCTACTTCAGAGGTAGCTGTGGGGTTTAGTTTCTGGTGATTTCTAGTGTTGCAACAGCATCTGAAGGCCAGAACTTTCCCCTCAAGATATGTTTGCAATCCTGGAATCCCGTAAAAGAAAGTGAAAGGAAAAAAACCTTCTGCCCTGGATGGAAGTGTCTGTTGCATCTCATCTTCACAGTGGCAGAGCTGCTGGCTCTCCAGTCCTGCTGTGACATTTAGTGATTTCCTTAGAGCAATGGTTCTGCAGTCCCTTTACCTAACCCATCAGTCTTTTTCCATTTAATTTTTAATGGGATGTTCATAGTGTGTTTGCAGGCAAACAAACAAACTTTGAAATGGATCTTGGGGTGTCTTAAGGAGCTGAAAGCACATAAATCTCTCTTAACTGTGACTTAGCAGGGTGTAGTGCTCATGACTTGTAAATGTATAGCTTTGCAGCAGCTTACACTGTAAGATCTCTCAAAGTATTGCAATTGCTTTGGACTCTGCTGATGCTGGGTTGCAGGGTTAGACACATTTGCAGTTGGGTTTGATTTGATTTTTTTCTTTTTTTTTTTTTTTTTTCACCAAACACTTAGATTTCAAAAGGACAGTTTGGGCATTGAACCTGACAGCTGGATCCTGGTGCCCTGCAGAGCTGGAATAAACCCAGGTGCAGAAAGGATCTTGCTGGTTAGCTGCTGAGGAAACTCTCTTGCTTCCTCACTGTCATACTCCAGCAAGCATTCCCTGGGGTTACCTCCAGATACCACAGTTATCTCTTGTCAGGTTCTTCTTTATCTGCAAAGCAAAGGCAAGGGCCAAGTGTGCGGTAGGAGCTCCCTAAAGCCCACACCCTAAATAGAGAGTGTTACTGGTGCTGGGTGGTCTGCCAGGGAGCAGGCATGTGAATATCTGTGAGTGCTGCACTGGGGTATTGTTCTTCCCAGTTAAAGTCTAAACCCTCCCAGCTGAAGCCTTTGATAGATGAAGATAAGCACATTACAACTCAGAAGAAATGTGAAGTTAATGTTAGATAAACACCCGTAAATAGCTACCAGCCATTAATTTGCTACTGGAGGAGATGAATAATAAGGAAGAACGGGCTGACAGAACTCCAGAAACTAACTCTGAAACAGGCTGATGTGCTGGTTCACCCAGGGATCTGACATGGGAACTGGGGCTCCTGGCTGCAGCCCTGGGCTGCTCAGCTTCCCAAGCTTGTGGTGCTGCTGCTCATTCAGCCTCTGTGCTGCCAGTGTCTCCTTCATGCTCCTGAGTCCTCTGGTCTGCCTGGTTCTGGTCTTCCCTGGTATTTATGAAGGGAGCTCCTATTTATAGGACAAGCACAGGTTCTATATGTGCTATAGGAAGTGTTGAAAAGGATGTGGATCCTGTTCCAAACAATAGAGCCCATGATTTGGGGGGTAATGGCAACTGTTCTCCAGCCAGGGTTGCATGTGGAAGCTGCTGGGGAAGGTGAGCTTGGTGATCTGCTAGCTCCCAGGGCAAGGACAGGCAGCTTCTGCCAGGGAAAGGCACAGAGGAGAGTGACAAGGGGAAAGGAACAACCTGGGGTCAGGAAGGAAGGATTTGGCAGAGCTGTGTGTGGAGCTGCAAGTGGAGCTGATGTGTTAACCAGTACCCTTTACCTTCTAGAACCACCAAAATCTAGTGGTGACCCTTTTTACTTCTGTCCAGAGCAACACCTCTCTTCCTGAGGAGACTGTGCTCTAACTTCTCCTCTCTCTTTCCAAGACCAAGGTTGGCATTTCTCAAAACATCTTCCTGGCAGGAATTCAGTAGCACTGCACATGCCTGTACAGGTGGTCCCATTCCCTACTGTGGGATGGACCTCCATGGCATATTGGAAAATCCTTCTACTTTCTGGTTTTGTACTGTGCTTAAAAATATACCCTTGAAGGGATCTGCTCAAATAAAGTTTTCACTGTTCTTGCTCTGCCTCCCCGTAGCTGCCAGGAGTCTTGTAAAACACTCTTAATCCAGTGTTTTATGTGCTTGCTGGCAAAAGAGTAGGTCTCTATAAGGAAGGGACCTCCTGGAACTAGGTTCCAGCCCAATTTTTTTTCTCCCTCACTCCCTCTTCTTCCCCCAATCCTTCATGTAGCCCGTGAGTCACCACTGACAAAGTCTTAATTGTGTGTGATGATGAATAGGATGCCCTACAGGTAATTGCTTGGTCTTGGGTGCCTTCACATCTATTCATCATAGAGGATAAGGGTGGGGAGAAAAGCTGGTGGACTCTGATGTTGCCTGTGAATGCTGTGGCCTGGCTCAGAGGTGTATGACTGGAACAGCCGTGCTAATTAACTCAAATTACCATCTGCTTCAGAAGAGGGGGTAGGCTTGAGCCTTTCTCTCCCCTTAGAAATGTGCAAATGCCCAGCTCCTACCCTTCAGCACAAACCCCCGTCTGTGTGCTTTGTTTGCTTTGTGATTTAGATTTATTTTTCTTTCTTTTTTTTTTTTTTTTTTTCTTCCCCCACCTCCCCTTTGTCTCCACCTCCGTGTTCCTGGGTTTTTGCCCCAGTTGCTCCTGCACCTCACCTTGCAGCGAGCTCCTGCCCCGCGGGCTGCTGCCGAAGGAAGAGGAGGTGGGGCTGGTGGGGCTGCAGGAAGGTGTCTTAACTTGACTGTTGGAGAGAAGCACAACCACAGGGATTTGTGCTGCTGCAAAATGTTAGAGATACAGCTGGTCCCGGCTGGAGAAGCGGGAGGCTTGTGCTAAAGCTGACCAAGCTGTGCTCTTTAGCACCTTTGGCTCACCTGAGGTGCCACGTTGGCAGGTGGCTCTTTTGAAGGGGGCTGCCTCGCGCGGCGCCGCTCGCATGTGGCGGAGCAGATGTCGGTGTCAATACTGGGATCCCTGGGAGATCAGAGGCGAGGCAAGCTGCCTGTCACAGCTACCCTTCCGTGCCATCTGAAGCTCCCTCTGTTTGCTGGTTGCCTGCCATCTCTCTCGAGACAAGGGCTCCTGCTGATGGGGCCACGTACGCGGCTGCTCGGGCTGAAACAAGCTGCACAAATGGCTTTGCTTTCTCAGCCTCTCTCCTTCCCCCTTGCCCAGCAGCTTGGACTGGGGCTGAGAGGGGAGGGATAAGTGTATAAGTTGGTGCTTGTCCTTGGGTTGCTGTGGCGTTGCGCAGCGCTGGCCCCCAGGGGAGCTGACTCCCTGGAAGACAAATGAGTGTGAGAGCACGTGGGTGCACCAGCTCTTGTCTGGGAGCAGTGAAGGCATGTGCAGCTTCCAAAGAAGAGCTGTCACAGTGGTGTTTATACCTGGGGTGGTTTTTGATCTCAGGTATGCAGGAGAACAAGGCTCACCGCAGTAATACACAGTGGCTGCTGTTTGGATCGTAGATCTGCTGGGCTGGGTGGCAGCTGAGACTGTCAAGTCCAAAGTTGTTCTTCAAGACAGAGAAACATTACACCTTCAGGAGAAGGTGTGAGGAGCATCTGAGAATAAAACACTCCTAAATGTTTCTTTTAACCTTCAGTTGCACCCGTAGAGTACAGCAATGCTGAAATAATCCCATTTTTTTTTCTGCTTGACAGCTGAATGTTGTGCTGAGCAGAAAGGTCTCACCCCAGCCCACTTGCTCCTGTAGTGGTGGGAATATCCCTGTTCCCTTGCCCCAGTACCTGTAGCTACCTGCTCCTAGTCATTGCAGGGGCAGTGTGTGGGAGTTCAGCTCAAGGTCTTTGTGGACCTTGAAGCCTCTAGATCAGGCCTGAGATAGTGTTGAGCTCACACCTCTGGGATTTTGGAGTTAGGGCTTCAAAAAATTACAAGATTGATTAAAGATGATGAGACTCATTCCTCGTAGCCCCCAACATGCATTTACCCTCTTATTTAAACTTTGCAGTCAGATCTTTCTACGTGGCTTCTGTAGTCACTGAGTAATGGGGATGCATTTGACAAAGAGCATCTGGATGGCCTCAAAAGCCATAAGGGAACACAGTGCTCTGGAAGGGCTGTGAAAGGCAGAGGCCAATGAGCTGCACTTGGAGGTAACTATAAAAAAATATTGAGTGGGATAATGTTGGCTCTGTGCCTTCCTCCGTAACTGTAGCAAGTCCCCCCCCCCTCCACAGCCCTACAGCATAGATGCTGTAGTGGGTACCACTGACTGCCTCCCTGCCACCCCTGGTGTCCCCCAAGGTCTGGAGAGACCCTGTGTGTGCTTCTTTCCTCAGTCTTAAAGCATGTGTGTGTGCTTGCCTATTTCAGAGAGGGGATTAAGAGCCCCCTTGTCTCTCAGCCACTGCCCCCCTGACTGCTCTGGTGCTTGGCACGGTGTGCTGAAGTGCACTTGGGGTGGTGGAGACAGCTGGAGAATGCAGGTGACTGAGCACTCGGGCTGCAGTAGGAGGGAGATGCTTGCAGAGAGTGACAAAGCACAGCATGCCAGGGATGCTGTAGTCACAGTAATATCCAGGCACTAGAGCAGCCACCCTTGCCCCAAATGAAACCTCAGGTAGCTCTGAGCTGTTTCTATTGCATGCAACTCTCAGCTCGATTGTGTTTCTCCTGCAATAGGACTGCAGCAGCATTTCTGAGCTATCAGGAGTGGATTGGGGCATTTCTCTGGTATCCCACGTGCACTGAAGATTCATTGTGGGGCTGCTGCTTCCCTCCTGCCCAGGGAAGTTTGCTGCAGGGAGGTTGGCATGTGCAGATCTTGCCTTTTTTGGGCAGGGGGGATGAGCCAGCAGTGAGGTCCAGGGAGGCTGCTCTAGAACCAGTGGGAGGGGGGGAGTGGGACTAACTCTAAGGGGCCAGAACTTAGTGTTTTGTTCCTGAAGTTTGGATGAGTGAAGTGAAATGGGCTCCTACTGCCAAATCCTTCATGTATTCTAGCAAATCCAGCCTGTGAAGGCAAAGGTTTTCTTTAGTCGTTTATGGGAACATAAGTTGCCTTTGATATTTCTCCATGGTGTGTTATCTGCTCTGCCTTTCATCTTCCTAAGGTGCCGGTGCCTTGTCAGAGCCAGAAACCCTCTTTCTTTCATTCACCCAACTCCACCTGCCTCCTCCTGTCGCTGTTTTAAGGCTCCTGTGGCACTGCTTGGAGCCTGCCCCATGGATGAGCAGTGCCCTCTCTAGCTCTGCAGCCTTCCCCAGTTGGGCCTTCCAGACATTTAACCTTCCCTTTCAAAGCTTGTGTCATTTCATTAAAAAATGGTTTTTTGTGTAGTTTGTTTTCTTTGGTTGGTTGGTTTGTGGTGTTTTTGGTTGGTTTTTTTTGTTTTCTTTTTTATTCTATGATACAATTTACCTCTGAGATTCAGTTGTGAGTCAGGGTGTCTCTGGGAGAGCTGTACCAGCCAGAGTCTGTCACCTTGAATGATGTTGCTTTGGAGCAGGGATTCCTCTGGCAGGGCTGAGACTTTCACACTGCCCTTGATAGGGCTTGACTCATGGCCATGGCCCTGTGTCTGCAGAGGTCAGGCTACCAGCTCTTGTCTGGAAAAGGTCAGTGGTAGGTGAGGTGGATTTTGCTTCTGTCCAAGTGTCCAGTCCAGGAGTGGATCTCCTGTGAATATTTTTTATTAGTAGTGAGCATGAGTGGGTCAGTTCCTAATTTTATTTCAATTTCAAGAAGCCATTTTCCTGTAGCCTGTGCTTTTAGAGGGATGGCTAATTAAATTAGCCCTGCTGGAAGGCTTTGCCAGCCTGAACCACCCTGACCATCTTGCAAACACCACGATTAAAAACATGACAGGGTCAGAAAGTACCGATGGTCTTTGAAACATCTCACGGGCTTTTCCTTCCCCTTCCAGGTGAGAGTCTGGCGATATCTGAAAGGCAAAGACATCGTCACTCACGAGATCCTCCTGGACGGTGGCAACAAGGTGGTTATTGGTGGCTTTGGGGACCCCTTGATCTGTGACAACCAAGTCTCGACGGGGGACACGCGGATTTTCTTCGTCAACCCCGCCCCGCAGTACCTGTGGCCCGCGCACCGCAACGAGCTGATGCTCAACTCCAGCCTGATGAGGATAACTCTGCGCAACCTGGAGGAGGTGGAGCACTGCGTGGAAGGTGAGGTTGGAGCCTGGCTACCTGCCCGTCCCTGGGGTGCTCCCTGACTTGGGAAGGGTTGATTGGCAAGTTGAGATCTTGCTGCCCTACGTGGGTCCTGGGGAGGGACCCACCGCTGCTCTGCTTGTCATGGGGACAGTGCCTGGCGTTCAGCTGGTTGGCAGAGGCAGGGGTTGCAGTCGAGGTGCAGCCAAGTCAAGTTGTTTTTTGTTATTTTGGCTCCAGGCTTGATGAAAATTCTCAGTCCCTTCTGCAATGAGTCTGATGTGGTTGGGAGCATCCCCACAGCAAGGCCTGTCCTAACACAAGCGTGTGGCAGGTGCTTACCAGGCAATTCTGACTGCTCACATCTGAATTTTCCTGTAGGTTTAGAGCTAATAAGTGAGTGGGTTAATCCTGTGGGGAAGGCCTTTCTTTGATGGCAGTCATCTCCAACTTCCTTGCTAGCTAAGCTGGCCTTGTGGATTATGCAGGGATCCAAGAAGCCAGCTGAGTTCTGCTTGGGGGTAAAAGGTGCTTCTCCCAAGGTGTAACTGAGTCAGAACCAAACAAAATGATTTTGGGGGTATGAGGTGTGCTTCTGGGTTGTGCTGAAGCTCTGTATCTCTTGCACATGCATCTCTCAAGAGCTCAGATGAGGAGGGTTGGAATGTGTCTTGCTCCTGTGAGCACCATTTTGATGCTTGGCACAGGACTGTGAGCTGGCTTGTGGCTGGCTGTGGGACAGCATGAGGGGTGCTGACATGCTCATGCCAAAGTGCTGCTCTGGGTGACACAGCTGCTGGGAAGAGCTGTGGGGGCAACAGCCCCTGTGTGCGCTTTAGTAGGGCCTTAAACCTTGAGGTGTGGGGATGTGCCTCTATGGAGAGCAGATCTGGAAAGAATTATCTTTCTGTTTGTTGCCCAGCTACCTTGAAAACATCTGTAATGAACCATTTGATGGCTTCTCTCTTTCCCCTTTATGCTCCTCCCGTGCTCCAGCAAGAGCTCTGAGCTCAGGGGGGAAAGTGGTGCCCCAAAAGCCCTTTGCTGGGTTCTGAGTATGTCCTGAGAGCAGATGAGTAAACAAGGGAAGGAATGCAGGAATTCTGCACAGGCAACAAATAAACATGCAGACTGGCTCCCTCCTCCCCTTGGATGTGCAGAGGAGAGGCCATAACCCCTTTTTCCAGCTGTGAATGCTGACAGAGGTAAATGACCAAACTCTTGAGCTGGAGAGAGCTGGTTCAGCAGAGGCTCAGACCAGGCGCCCGACTTGAGTGGCTTTTGTAAGTGGGAGGGACATGTAACATGTTTCTAAGGCACATAGATGGGGTGCTCAGGGACATGGATTAGCAGTGGACATGTAGAGTAGGGTTATTAGTTGGATTTGATGATCTTGAAGGTTTTTTTCCAACCCAGATAATTCTATGATTCTATACTGATATCTTGGGTAGGTCAAGAAGTGTTGCTTGGAGGAAATTCTGATCTTATGCAGAGATTCTTATTTTGGCAGCTGTTTCACTTACCTTTATAAACCCACCTGCCTTTGTCACATCCAGTGTTCTTGCTTTTCTTCCCACACCTTGGAAGCCTGGTCATTGTGTGAGTATCCTTTATGCTGGGTGCTACCAGGTTTGCTGTGTAGATCATGGAATAAACTGACCCCCAAAACTTCAATTTCCCTCCAGCCTTGCCCAAAGCTTAGGTCTCTCCTGAGGTCTGTGAAAGCTGCCCAGTGCAGCTGCCCTGATGGTTTCTGGGACACCATGCAAAGCCATCCCTGAGAACCTACTCTTGCCACCCTGGGAACCATTCCTGAGCACTGAGTCTGAGAATTTAGCTCCAGGACTTATTTCCCATCAGCTGCTCACAGGAGTGTTCAAAGCAAAGCTGCCCAGAGCACTGCTCTTTGCGTTTAAAAACAAACTTTTGAGTGCTTTTGCAGAAGGAGTTGGAAGAATGGTGGCAGCTGAGTGGAAAAACATGAATGTTTTGAGTATCTTCATCATCTCCTGTTGCTCCAGCTTGGAAAATTCCTAGACATCAAAATCTTTCCTGTCTAAGAAGGGAGTTCAAACCAGGGCACCTCTGTGAAGCCGTTCAGGTTAGAGGCAAAACAGTGTTTTCATTACCCTCAATTGTAATAAAAAAAGCTTTGACCAGCTGCAGTCAAAATGTGAGACCAGCTGAGCTCTGCAAACTGGCTCAGCACTGGGGTGCCTGGAGGGAAGTGGGGTTTTTTTTTGGTGCTGTAGAGCAAAAGAGAAGCTCTGGGGCTTGTGTAGGAGGCTGGGACAGAGACTTGGAAGGTGAAGGAGGATGTTCTGGTGCCTCTGGGGGACAATGCATGGAAAGGGGGCTGGCTGTGAGCAGCATGCAGTGCTGTGGGGTGCCAGGAGTGTGTTTCCCCTTGTTCTTGTTGTTCAGACACCTGGATGAGGCTTCCTGGGGAAAGAATCAGCCCAATAAAGCTACAATCTCACTGGATTTGTGCTTTGAATGCTGATACTGCATGAAGAGGGCTGGAGTCATAGAACAGTTTGGGTGGGAAGGGGTCTTTAAAGCTGCAACCCCCCTGGCAGGGTGCAGGGACATCTGCAACTAGAGCAGGTTGCTCAGAGCCTTGGTCAACGTGACCTGCAGTGGTTCCAGGGATGGGGCAGCAACCACCTCTCTAGGCAACCTGGGCCAAAACCTCATCTTTTAGTTTAAACCCATCACCCCTTGTCCTGTCCCAACAGGCCCTGCTCAAAAGTCTGTCCCCATTTTTCTGACAAGCTCTTTGAAGTCCAGAAAGGCTGCAGTAATGTTTCCCCAGAGCATTTTCTTCTCCAGGCTGAACCCCCTCCAACTCTCCCAGCCTGGCTTCCCAGCAGAGGGGTTCCACCCTCAGATCATTTTCAAGCCACTCTGCTGGTGATGGAGCTTCCCAAGACCAGCAGGTTCTGTGCTAGGTGCAGTGCTTTCCTCTCCCTGCTGACACAGCCCTCAGGCATGCTCCTCTGGAGTCCCAACAGCTGAGTAAGCCCCGAGAGATCTTTCCCCTGTGTGTGTCTCCAATTTCACTTTGATCACAGTGGCACTTGAGGAAAATCAAGCTTTTTGTTTGTGGTGTGGGAGGGGCTGCGTGTTGACTTCATACTGAGCCGTCTGGGTGGCAGGAAGTTCAGATTAAACCTTTGTTAGGACCTTGGTTAATGAGAACCCAGAACTCCTTTTAAATAGTGCCTTGCTTCTGACTTGATTTGCATGAAGGTCGGGGCAGAGACTGCTTTGCTAGCTCTGGAGACTCATGTGGACTTTGAACCTCCTGGGAAATCCTGTGTTAAGTTGGCTTTGCAAAGGGCACTGCCTGGTGGAACTTCATCACCTTGGGCCCAGTAAGCACAAAACCATTGTAACAGAAGGTCCTGCTGGTGGCTCGAGACCCTTATCCAACAGTAGCATGTCCAATGTGTCTTCCAGGAACTCTTGTGCTGAGCTTTAACTAATGCAGGGTCACCTCAGTTTCTCAGGTGGTGTGGAAAATAGAGCCTGTGAACCAAGTATCTGGGGGTGTTGAGCCTTTTGGTGAGGATGGATCTGCCTGTTTTGGGAGCAGTGTGTGGGTGATGCTCTGCTTCCTTGAGGGGAGTTAATCCAACAGTGAGAGCAAGGCTGAGGACTGACATTCTATGTGTGCATGTAGTGGTATCTCAGACCCTTTCTGGACTACTTGCTGGCTTCCCAGGCTGCTGAGAGTGGCTGTGGCAAGTGCTGTCCACAGAACTCAGCAGCTTCTTTCCTGTGTCCTCCAGCCCTGGGGCTGCTCCTGCTGGGTGGACAGTAAGGTGGGTGAGTATCATATGGACCTTTGGGTGCTGTATGTTACCCAGCCTAGGAGCTGCAGGGGGCCAGTGTGCTGTCTGTGAGGATATTATACTGGCCTTGAGAAGTCTTTTCCATCTATATACCTGTGATAAAGCTAATCTGCCTTGTGCAGGGTGCAGCAGATGCTCAATGTGTTAAAAAATGCCACTTGACTCTTACTTAAATTCTGATTCCAGCCAGTTCAGAACTCTACTCTGACTTCTCCTCCCTGTGGCAACCCCACTGATACCCCCATGGAAGGATTGCACCAAACCCTGCAGCCTCAGTTCTCCCAGCTTTTCTCCCATGTCCCCTTGGAGTGTTCTGAAAGCATCTTCCTTTAAGTTGCACTGTCTGTTCCTTTTTGTCTTCTGCCTGTTCACTTTTATTCTGTCCTCTCTTCTCTTTTTAGGTCTCTGCCTCCATAGAACTGACGTGTTTTGTTCTTGTAAACCAGCCCATGCAAAATTTTCTTTTCAGGCTCTCGTGAGACAGGCACAGTAGGCTCCTTCAGCAAGGAAATTGCTGGCATGGGTTGGTGGTAGGTGATTTGGGCTCTGGTCACTTCCCAAGCTCTGGACTCTGTAGCCCTTCTCCACCCCTGCAACTACTTTTTAATCCATCCCTGACGTTTCATTGTGCCTCAGAACAGGCGAGGGAGGGGGCTGGAAGAGAGTTAGTGTGTGGGTTTCTTAAAGAAGTTTCTTTTTTCCTTTGCTTCCCTCCTCTTCTTGGCTCTGTTTTGGATTGAAGATAATGAGAACAGCATCAACACCTCCGTCTCAGGAGGGTGAGAGTGAACCACCAGCTGTAAAATGCAGTAAGCTGAGGGGAGAGAATCCACCACTTAACACTACGGGGCCTCCTTCTGCCTCCCTGTCCACAGGCTGGGTGCAGCAGTCAGCTTGGCTGGGGCTGCACCAGGTCTCCTCTGGGTTGTGTGAGGAGCTGGTGATTCAGGAGCAGATGGTGCTGTGGCTGATGCTGCAGAAGCCACCATGCCCTGTCAGGACCAGGACTTGCAGGAGGTGCTGGGGGGTGGGTCCTGTGCGTGGGCCAAGCACAAGGGTCTGTTTCCTCCCTCCCTTGCACTGTAGTAATGCAAAACATCCCATGGGTTTATGGCAGTAGCTAAGAGTCGGTTTGTTTAGCAAATTCCTATGGAATTTTAATCTGGTGTGGGAGGCTACTGGTCTGGGAAGGCTTTTTTGGCCCCACTCTGGCACATCCTGCTACATTTACATTTCTCTGCAGGCTGGGGCTTCTTGGTCAGCAGCACAGACAGTGTATGTCCTGGCGTTGCTGGCTGTGTGCTTATGACAAGTGCTGGGCCCTGGCCAGGTGCTCTTGGTTCTGCTTTTTTCCTTTGTTTGCTCCACTAATAACTTGGAGGGGACCTGCTGCTTCTGCTGTGCTGCAGAGGGGAGCTGCTGCTGCTGGCTCTGGCAGCTTCTGCACTCTGTTTTCCTGTCAAACTGTGCTGGGTACCGGTTGGTACTGGTCTGGGGCTGGTCCATCACCTCCTGGGAACTTGGAAGGAAGCACCATTCTCAATATGTCATCCTTTCTGTACAGATGTGGGGGGAGGAAAGAAGGGTAGGGATGCGTGGGAGTGGGAAAGGTATTAGGAGTTTCCACAGGCGACCAGGCTGAGACATTTCCACGTCCCACTGAGTCCCTGCAACCTCCTTTCTGTGCTTCCTGCTGCGAGATGCTTGCGCAGCATCAGCCTTGCTCAGGGGACTTGGCATGAGCTGTGTTGCAGTGCTGGCAGGCAGGGGGTTGCTGCAGTGAGCTCGGCTCCTCCGTGGACATGTGAAGCCTTCAGTGGTGCTGGGGGCTGTATGCAGGAGAGGGAATCCCTCTGCCAAGGTGGCAGGGAGCGGGTGTCAGTGGAGTGACACTTCCTACTGATGGGTGTCACAGTTCCTGTTGACAAGGTTGGCTCTGAATCTCTCCATCCAAGCATCTCCCAAATTGAATGCCTGCAGATCTGGGACTCTGGCATCTCCTTCATCCTCTTTGCATCCCCTGCCTTTGCTGAATGGTTTTTCAGACTCAAGCGTAGCTTTTCTGTCTCATTGCCTCTCTGACCCTCATCCTGTACCCACCATGTAAAATGGGGAGCTGCATCCCTCCCTCCTTGGGCTGGATGAGAGCTTGGGAGCCTGTACCACTGGCTCCACGTCTTGGAGGTCAGCCCTGCTGATGCTGTGGGACCAGGCTTTGCAGGCAGCCTGGGCTGCATCAGCCTTTACATGCTGTGTCTGTGGCCTGGACCATATCCATAGCTTTAACAGAAGGAGTTGCTGTGCTGCCCAAACCTTTCCCTTTGCTCTGTTCCCTTTCTGCTCCATATCTCTTCACGCAGCATGGAGCTTGGGAGGAAACAGCCAGCCCTGCCACGCTCTGTGTGCTGGAAGGTAAATGAAATGTAAGGGTGTGGCCTCTTGCAGAATGCAGCCGGACAGTCACATGCTGGAGTTTAGTTTGTTTTAATGATGTAACCAATTTGCAGCCACCTAAGACTGAGTGGCCCTGCCTTCCTGGCAAGGGAAGAACTTAAGTCTGCTTCTCTCTGCTGCAAGTTGCTGGCTTCTGCTGTTTGACATGGGCAAAGCTCTGCCTTTGGTACACCCAGGGCTTGTGCTGCTTGTTTTGGACTCTCCCTAGCTGAGAACTGGGGCATGTGGGTGCATGGGTCAGCCTGGGCATCCAACAGAAGCTGCCCTAGCAGGAGGGAGGTGAGGGGAATGGTTCAGCATGGCTTCCAAAGGAAGCCTGTGAGCTGGGCTCTGCTGTCAGGGAGGACAGAGCTGACCTGCCCACAGTCTGGAGCTGTGGTGGGGTGATGGGCAGCACTGGGCAGGCCAGTCTTTGCTCTTGAGCCCTGCAGGGCTCTGCTGTCAGAGCTGCCACACGCCTGCAGCCACCTGCCTGGGCTTGTTCCGTGTTAATCCTTACCTGGAGTAGGGCTTGGGTCTGTTTATTTTATTAAACACTCTGAAAAGATCCTGCATTCCTTTGGGATGACTTCCAGGAACAGGAGAGCTCTGTGATGTGCTGTGTGGCCAGGGTGGGGACAGAATGGTCCCATGCCCCAGGACTGGAGGAATAGCCTCCTCTCCATGATGGGCTGTAGATTAAAGGAGGATGGTGCCCTACAAGCAGCTTCCTCCTTGCAGAAGCCATATTAGCACCACCTTTTTTTCTTTTCCTTGAAATATTGCTTCTCTTCCTGCATTTTCAGCTTCCCAGAATAATTTTCTTTGATTAGCAAAGGAAATGGGACTCCAGTGCTTTCAATAATTCATACCCAATTTGGCTAATTTCAGCCTGGCTGCAGCACAGACTACAAAGTGAATAAGATTGTGTGAGGTTTCAAAACACTCTTCCTTATTTGCTTCTGATTTTTACTCCCCGGGATCTTCTCATGTCCAGCAGCCACATCAGTCTCTCTTAACCTTCCTACTAAACCATGGCAAGCTGAGCAGCATGGCTAGGTGTGCACAGTGGCACAGGCTGGGCTCTGTCCCCAGTCCTGCCTGTGAATTGCTGCTCATACTCCCCTACCCAGTGTTTTGCCCACTTTCCCAAGCTGCTTGGCTGCTTCACGAGCAGCCTTTGTCACCATTGCAGCCGAGACCTTGAGCTGACCAGACCTCTGGATGAGCTCTTGTGCCTTGGCCACATCCCAACGCTATGAATTCCTTCCTTCCTACCTCCTTTGGTCCATGTTGCAACTTCACCCGAAAGCTGCTTTCTCAGGTCAGTAAATATGCTACATGTTTGTGGTTTGTGCACTGACACCTCTTTCTCCCATCCCAGAAGCAGTTCCAGGCAGCAGAGATCTTGCAGATCACACAGAAGCCTGCTGGTAAAAGGAATTTTGCAACACAAGCTGCTCTAACGGTGCCTGTTGCCTCTGTGTTTAAGCAGTTGGCTGAGCAGGAGCCGTGGCTGGTGTTTGCCTGGCACGCTGCAGAGGGAAATCTCTCTGTGTGCCATTCTTAACTAGGCAGTGGGGTTTCTCCTCAAACTGAGGCCACCTGGATTTAGCTGGATTTCTTGGATTTAGTGGATTTCTGCCCTGAAAGAGGCCTGGCACTGCTGCTTGCTGTTTATAGAACAGAGATGTTCTTTCACAGCTGGGCTTTGCTCATAGCCTCACTCTTCAGCTTGCTTATTCCATTAGCTTGACTTGAGCTGTCTTTTCAGGAGAAGGAAAGCAGGTTAAATTGGCTCTGCTGCTCCTCTCCAGATCCAGGAGACAAACCTTATCTTCCATGACCGACTGACTCTTCCTATGCTATTTCCCCCCCTCCTTTCCCTGTGCAGTAGTGCATGTTGGAAGAGAGCTGCACGCTCCCGGAGGATGTTGTGTCATCTTGATGGGATGTAAGTGCATCTTCTAATATTAGACCACTGTGCTCTCTGTCTTGTAGGGATGCTAATTAGCTTAAGTGAACTGGAGGACTGGCTGTGCCTCAGCATCTTTGATTTGTGGGTGATACTCAATTAAAACAAGGGGAACAGGAAAAAAAAAGTTGAGGGAGATTTTGCTGATCTCTGCACTTTTCTGTTCATTGCCTCTCTTTGAGTGTTTAGTCCTTGGCTCTGTATTTGAGGTGGGCAGGGCCAGATCAGCAGAGAGCAGCTCACAGCTCTCCTCAGACAGTGGGCAGGACTGGCTTTGGGTCTTCTTCTGATGGTTTCTCTATCCTGGAAGCTGTTCTGTTGTCCCTCTGTGTAGCCAGCCCAGAAGAAAGAGGTGATTCCCTGGGCTGGCCCGGGTGCTGCCTGCCAGCAGTGAGGGCCCTCCCTCTGCCTGGCACCCTTCTCCTGATTAAACCTTAATCCTCTAACGGGCAGCGGCCGGGCGGGCGGCCAAGGGCGGCATTCCAGGCATAGCTCAGCCAGGTAGGTTGGCAGGACCAGCCCTGCTGGGAGGGAGATGCCAGTGAGGTGTGTTGGGAGCAACCAAGGGCTGCTGTGGGGATGGGGCTTGCCCAGCCCAGCTGGGGCCATAGCCTGGTAGCACTGGTGGCACTGACTGCCTGGGGTGACAGCCATGGGGCTGTTCAGCCTGGAGGAAACTGAGAGGGGATGTTATGGATGTTTACAGATGTCTGCAGGGTGGGTGTCAAGGGGCCAGTCTCTGGTGCCCTGTGAGAGGATGAGAGTTGATGGTCACAAGGTGAAACCCAGGAAGTTCCATCTCAACATGAGGAAAAATTTCTTTGTAGAGAAGGTGACAGAGCCTGGAACAGTCTGCCCAGAGAGTCTGTGGGATCTCCTTCTCTGGAAACTTTCCAAACCCACCTGGTTCTATTCCTGTGTGGCCTGCCCTGGGTGATCCTGTGTTGGCAGGAGGATTGGACTTGATGATCTCCAGAGGTCCCTTCTAACTCCCATCATTCTGTGATTCTACAGTCCTTCCCTGGCATGGGTGGGATGGCCTCTTGTTGCTGATGGTGGATTGCTCTCGTTGCAGGAGATGCTTCTTGTTCTGTTTGCACCTGAGAACTTTGCTCACAAACAGATCTACCAAGGCTATGGGGTCAGAACCAAGTTGCCTTCCTCAGTTATTACCTGAGCAAATATTTTTGACTGGCTTGTGGGAGCTGCTTGTGTGGTTTAAGATTGGCAAGAGCTTGGCCTGGGATAGGCTGTGGCTTCTTTTGGGACAGTCGTGCTTTGGGGAGTCAGCCTTTGAAAAAACAGGTTCTTTATCTGTTTTCTTTGTCCATCTCCTGCTTACAGCCAGATTCCCTCTCAGCTTTCCCTGTCAGACCAGGCTGTCTGTTTATGCAGCAATAAAATCCCTGAGCAAATTGTTTTAACTGATGCTGTTTATCTAAGAGATAAACTAGGATCAGTGGAAGCTCCTGGCAGTTGCATGGGGAAACTCTATCACGAGGAACCATTTGAGCTCCATCTAGGTGAGTACTTCTACTTCTTTCAGCATGGTTGTCATCTTAAACTTTTTCCAGACAAAGCACAGAGTCCCAAAGGAGCAGAAATCTCTTAGTTCTTGCTGTTTTTCTCATTGCTGGAGTATCAGTGCAGCAGAGGCATGCTGGTGGATGCAGGACTCCAGGAGAGGGGTGTTTGCTGCTGGGCTTGGGGTGCAGTGACCATGGGCTGTGTCACTCAAGTTACTCCATACCCATTAGAAAAGAAAGCTTAGGTAGTTCTTACAGGACACCTCTGCAGCAAGCAGGGCATCAGCTTGG
>VYZU01074134.1:0-11603 GCA_013401355.1 Ceyx cyanopectus | reverse complement strand
TACCAAGCTCAAGCTGTAACTGAAGAACTATGAAAAGACTAATTGGAAACCTTCACACATCCTCTGGCCTCAGTGGGACCCCAAAGCCCTGGGTGCCTTGCTGAGGCACCTGCCTTTACAGCCTCCACACCCACTCATCCCAAACTGCCCCCCACCATTGCAATGCTTCTGCTCGGTGCCGTGCTCTGGAAGGTTAGCACCCCAAAGGGCTGCTTTCCCAGTGGCCAGTGGGTGTCTGGAAGGGACACCTGGTCCAGGGTGATATTTTGGGTGCCTTGCCTTCAGCCTGGTGGCATCTCTTGTTGTGTTTCACATCCCAGCATGCCTGGCATTGTTGGCAGCAGCCACCAGTAGTTTGGACCCTAATTTTGTCAGAAATCAGGACAAATTCCTCTGCCCTGAAAACCCCCAGTCTTGTTTCTCATCCATGACTCCTCAGACACCCATGGCACGGGTGAACTGGCATTCAGTTTTTGCAGCTGGTTTCGCAGTGAAGAGCCACACCAGCCACTTCCAACCTTTCCCTTTGCCTTCCCTAAGCTTCTGCCCTGCTCTGACCTGACCTGAACTGGTCACCAGCCCTCTAGGGAGCTCTGCCTTTCTCCAACCACTGGGACTAGTTTTTCTGGGTTGTTCAGGAAGCCGGAATCATCCCATAAATCCCAAATGACTGGTGGTGAGAACATAATTGTCCCTTTGCTCCCTTTCTGGCACTGCCTGGTTTTGTCACTGGCTGTTGGTGGCTTTTGTGGGCTGAGACCTTGACCCACACAGCCGTGGGATCCTGGAGAATGGCTTAAAACACTTGATGGGTGGCAGATGGGGAAACGAGAATGGCAACGAGGTGCTGCTTTGGAGGAGTGTGTGCACTGGCTGTGTGAAGCAAAACACTCACTTAGGGCCACCTAATGCCTGCATTAGGGACTGGTTGCACTGGTGAGCTGCCTGGGGCTAAAACCAGGCTGCCAACCTTGGGGGCTTCGCTCAGGAGTCTCAGGGGATGGGAAGGTTCTTCTCAGGGAAGTTAAGGATCAAGTTTCCCTAAGTATTCCTTAATGCCTTTGTTCGATGCTTGTGCTGACGACAAATGAAGGGAAACCCCAGTGGCACCAGCTACACCCCGAGAGCAGCAGATTGGCTCCCCCGGGCCGAGCGGGGAGAGGGAAGAGGCGGCGCTGCCTCCGGACCAGAGCGGCTCGACCGCCACCGATCGGCTTTCCAGACGGACCGACCGCGGGGAAAGCGTGTGAAGCGCACGGACGTTTTATTTTAAATAGCAAGCGGTTTACCGAGGCTGGGAGACCTCAGACCCATGGGCTCAAACCATAATCCCCAGCCCGGCCTCAGTGCCGCACGGCTCGGCCCCGGGCGCTCGGCCCCGGGCACTCAGCAGCGTCCTCCGGGGCTGCCCTGAGCAGCAGTGCGGGGGAACCCATCGCCGTGCTGGGAGCGGCCGGGGGAGTTGGCGGCGGGCAGAGCCCTCCGAACAGCCCGTGGGCCCGGCAGAGACCCGGCAGGGACCCGGGGGTAACGGAGAACACCAAGGGGAAGGTCGGGGTCCCGTTCGCACAGGCCGCGCTCACGGCCTCTCAAAGCCCCGCGCCCCACCACTCTGCGGCCTCGGCCCCGCCCGCAGCCCGGACCGCACCATCGCGGGCGGCCGCGGGGGGGAGGAACCGACAGCATCGCGCCTCCCGCTGCGAGACGGCGGCGGCCGGGGCGGAGCGGGAGAGGGGGCGGTGGCTCCAGGGCCGAGGGGCCGGGCGGGGCCGGGCGGGGCCGGGGGCGCGGCGTGTCCGTGTCTGTCTGTGTCTGCGACCGTGTCCGTCCTCCCGCCCCCTCCTCCCTCCCCGCGTCGTGTCGCGATGGGCGCGCCCGAAGCCTCCCGCCCGGGCGGGGCGGGGCCTGTGGCGGGCTGGCAGCGATGGCGGCGGCCGAGGTGGCGCGGCAGGTGAGAGCGGGGCCGGGCAGCGGAGGCCGAGCGGGGCCGGCCCGGCGCGGGCGGGAGCGCCTGGCACGGCCGGGGCCGGTCAGGGTGCACCGGGTGGGGCGCGGACTGTGAGGTCACCAACCTGGGGCCTCCCGCGGGCTCCGAGGGTCGGCCTTGGGGCGGCCATCCGAGGGCATTCGGCGTTTGGAGGCCAGTCTGAGGGGAGTCGGGGTTACCTGCGGGAGAGGAGGGTTGGCTACGGAGCACCGGCTCGGCGCAGCGACCTTGGGCTGCCCGCATCGGGGTGGGTCTGGGGGTCCTGCCCTGCCGCGGCCGCAGGGGGACCTGCAGCGCATCCCGCCGCTGCCCGGGCGTACTCGGGGCGGGGGCTCGGGCTCGTCGCCAGGCCATGGTGCGGTGGTGGTAGAGCGCTCTTTGGCATCCCCGTGTCTCCAGGGATGCTCTTCACCTCCCAAAGAAGCCGTCATCCCGCGCTCCGTTGTGCGTGGTGCGGGGAAGGTCGTCGCTCCCGCACCGTGTGCGGTGGCGGTGCCCGCGCCAGACACGGGCACCGCGTCCCCGCTGCGCTTTGTCCCCGAGGGTCCCCCCGCTGCCGAGTCGTGTCGTCCGCGGGCACACCCACCGCCACCGACACTCGCCCGCCTTCCTAGCATGGTGCGGAGCTCTGTGTGCCTGCGGAGAATCATCCAGAAGAGGAGCAGAGGGAGCTGAGCCACCTCTGTGTGCGATAGAGAGGTGCTAAGGGGCATCTGTAACGTGTTTGCATACGGAAGCGTTTTGTCTGGGATTTGATGGGCTTCCAACTTGGGTGTCCGTGCTCTAGTACTGAAATGCTACTTGAGGTGAGTGCTTGGTGTTTCATCTTCAAAGCAGTAGCGTTTAGCATGGACCCAGTCTTGTTGAACGGGTAGATGTAGCCTTTCCTTGCCAGTTCTTGATGTTATTTCCTCTTGGACATACCCATTGCCTTGTGTGTGACTGCCAAGGTATGTAAAGTGACTCACTTGTTCCCCAGTCTAATTGTAAAGAAATTGAGCGTTAGGCTTTGCTAAGATAATGTGCAGGACTTCCTGACATCTGGTAGTGGCCTGGAATGATTTATGATACAGCACAGCCTCTCTTTAGAGGCAAAAGGGAAGGCTAGTCGTGAGACAGACATGAAATTAGTATGGTGCAAATTGAAAGTGTCTTTGTCCAGACAGACGACTTGTCAGCCCAGGTCTTGGGCATCTGGTTGTGGCCGTGGGTCGTGGAGCAGGCAGCCACGCAGAGGTGATGCAGAGAGGGCTGCTCTGTGTGCCAACAGGGTTAAATACATGTAAGAGCTGGCACTGGGTACGAGGGGGAGTTGGGGTCACCACCCTGCCTCTGTCCCACCAAATCTTTGATCTAAACCTGCATTTATTGTGGAGATGGACAGTAAAACCCTCTTCTCCTGGGTGGGCAGGGCAGCGCTGTGCCCACTGAGCTGAGGCCCCCTCTCCTGTCCTCTGGCAGCGTGGTGGGTGCAGGGTTTAAACTCTGAAACCCAGGGGGGATGTGTCTGCCCTGCTGCCCGTGGGCAGAGGGTGGGCGCAGGGGACTGGCTCTGATTCTCAAATCTCCCTAGTACAGGCCAGAAGAATCACTAAGACTGCTGATAGCTGGGTGTTTTGTAATTGCTGGAGGAGACTTCTCCTGGGAACGTAGCCAAACAGTGTGGTGTTTCTGCAGCCCTTTGGCAGGGGCATAAAGAAATGTAATCTTCAGAGCTGTCAGAATTTGGGATTTCGGAAGCACTTGCCCATTGATGAATGTTGAATGGCTGAATGATGCAACCTGTCTGAAGAGGGTGGTCAGTGGTCAGGACCTTTGGAGAGATGTTTCTTGAGTTCTGTGGTGACCCATTCAGAACCAGTTCTCACTCCCTTTTCTGTCATTTTTCTTTTATATGCATCCTGATGCTTTGTTACCAGACGAGCAAGAAGAAGAAATAAAAACTCTTTATCTACGCTTTACATTCCTGCTTTGCATTTATGTTTTGGAGGATGCTTGTACTGTCTGCTGGATAATCCTCTCCTTGCATAAGAGAATTACATGTTTGTACAACTGAGAAGTCACTGGTAGAAGTGTTGCTCTAAGTTCCTGTTTAATCAAAGCCAAATGCAGGCTGGGGAAGTGGATGCCATATAACACAGAAGTCGTGAGAAGGGATCTGATGATGCTCTGGCTTAAAGATGATGTGAAAATCTGTGGTGTGGAAACGTGAATTCAGGTTCTACCTTGTTTTGTGATTTGACATGTTACTTGTGCAAGAGTTGGCTTGGGTATCAAGGTTAAACCCCCTGGATCTCAGCTTTCTGGGGTGGCAGAGGGGCAGGAGAGTGCCTGCTGTGAGCACTGGCAGTGGTGGAGCTCTGGAAGTGTTAACTAGACTTTTTTGTTGAGGGATGGTGCTGTTGTGTTGTTGAGACTGTTTGGAAATCCTCTGAAGGGGGTCTCCGAGGCCCTGGTGTTGGAAGTGAATCTGGAGAGAGGTGAGAAACTGCCTTGGAAGTGCTGAATGTCAGCTGTGTGTCCTGAACAGAAGCTGCCTTTTCAGGTAGATTCACAGATTCACAGATATTAGGGGTTGGAAGGGACCTAGAAGATCATCTAGTCCAACCCCCCTGCCAGAGCAGGATCACCTAGACCAAGTCACCCAGGAGCAGATCCAGGTGGGTCTTAAGTGTCTCCAGAGATGGAAGGAGTATTGTGCTGCAGCCTTTGGGCTCAGAGCTGTATCTTCTTATTTGCCATACCACCAAGTGGAGGCCTTTCCTTTGCCATAGTGCCCCTTTTCATTGTTCCTTTAGTCCTGGCCACCAGCAGTTGTCCTGAGTAAGGAGCTCTGATGTTTGCAGGAGGACGTGCTGCTTTATCTCCACAAAGCAGAAACAGCCTCTGGTGGCTCTGAGGACGTGGGGAGGTGACAGTGCTGCACTTAGTGTCACACAAAGCAGATCAGGGCAGAGAGACACATTCAGCAAGATTGCCCTCTAATCGTTTTTTTTCATCCCAAGGACCCTGAGGTGATTTGGACACCTGCCCATTTGATAACTCCTGTGCTGTGCTCTCAGGCTTGGGGTCGTTGAGTGAACATCTTTGTATTTTCCATCTGTTTCTGGTAGTTCTCTGTAAGAATGAACAGCAGGCAGTGGTGGTTTCTGTGGTATGGAGAGGATCTAACAAAAGGTGTGTAAATCCTCCAAAAAAGACATGGTAAAAAAAATCCAATAACCTCTGCAACTCCTTTACTTTCTGCAGTAGCCCCTGCCTGGTGATGCAGCCAGAGAGCATGTTGCTCTTTTTACTCTTTTAATCTTGTTTGTGGCAAACACGCTTTGCTTCCTCCCGAGCAACAACAGCCCATTCTTTCCCAGGGAGGTCACTTTGTGTATATGAGGAAAAAAAGAAAGGCATCTGGTATCTTGGTGTGGTGCCAGTGTTCACACTGGCTTCCCAGAGATCCCATCTTTGTCTTCATTCCAAGACACTGCTAGCTTTAAAATAGTGTGGAAGGGCTCTGAGCCATCCAGCACACACTGATGCTTGTGGAAAAAGCTCCACACAGACCACAGTTCAGCCTTGCTTACCTTGTACCTCCTCACACGGCTTAAATTCGACCTGAAAGATTGTTTTGGAGGATAAATAATGAGAGATGGCTCTTTAACACTTCCTCAGCAAAAAAAAAAGATTATAAGCTTAACATTCTCCTTTGGTTTTGGACAAGGTAATCCAAATCTACATGTCATGTACAGGCAGGATGACTAATTGCTGTGTTCATATGCTGTTTGTGATGATGCTGTTTATATATAGCAGTGTTCTGGATACACAGACACTGTGTGTGAAGCCTGGCTGGTGACTTGCATTGTTTCTTGGGGGATTGGGTAGAAATTGTTTCTTTCCACAAGTTTGCTGACAATTTGCTGATGGGTGTCAAGATGACTGACCTTAAAACGTTATTTACTTATTTATTTTCACCACCTCTGATCTCCTGATACCTTGGACAAGCAGGCTTGGGATTTTTAGCTGGAGTAGCACAACCTACCTCGTGGCTGTGCTTGGCACGAAGGCTCAGCTGCTGTAACTGGCAATCAGATTTTGCAGTACTCGCTGGCTGGGCTGTAGCAGATGTGGAGTGTGGTTTTAACTGCATTATAAAACCACAGGTGACTAGAAAAAGAGGCTACAGGAAATGACTTGCAGGCTGGGTGCTGTGTGACAGTAAATGCCTCCTCTTAGCTGAGAGTGGCTTCACTTCTACCGTTTATTTTGTTCCATCTGGATCACACTTACATTTAGGGATGAGGAGAAGATTTGTTCTTAATGAGAGCCTACACTCCCACCCACGCTTCCTGGGGAGAATAGTGCTCAAACAGCCTTCCAATGGTGCAGTTTTAAGGCTGAGTATTAGAACCACACTAGATCTTTCTCTTACCCCAGGAGGATTCTGCCTGTGGCTCTCTTGCTCCATGGCAGACTCTGTCCGTCCATCTGTTCATCGCCGGGGCCACGGTTCTCTGGCTGAAATGTGCCAGGGCTGGGTTTTTGTTTTGGTGGAAGCAGTTTAGGTGTGTCATCACGGATCTGTGTGCCTTGTGGTCTCACTTTCTTCTGCTGTAGTTGTTAATTTGTGCCCTGTTGGGCTCGGAGCTGCATCCTCAGAAGGCAAGAAGAGAATGTGCCGGGGAGCTCGAGCGCCCTGCTGCTGAACATGTCGTTTGGAGGCAAGGTGCTCAGGAATTAATAAAGCACCATATTTGGTGAACATCTTGGCAGGAAGAGCCAGACTAATACACAAAATATGGCCAAGGGGAAACATATTTGCACATCACAGGGTGGTAAATATGGTTAATGGCTGAAGTGTATTTGCAGCCTCATATTTGGAAAAAAAAGCCCACAACAGCAAACCAGTAACAAGGCAAGTAATTGTCCTCTGACAGGCTACTGTAATAAATGCAGTCCTTGGGGATGTTTTCCTAGCCTAAAATACCAGCACCATGAACAGAAGAGGGAAAACCAGTATGACTGTTACTATAAACAGGCTTTCAAGATCTGTGAAAGCATGACTGAAAGAATTAAGTTAAAAATTGCACCCTTTAAACTATTGCCTTTTGGCTGTAAAATTTCTTGCAAACTGGTGATGTTCCTGAAAGACCAAGGAGGTATTTGACACTAAAATACATTGTTAAGCCTTTGCTCCATAGAGGGAAATACCTTTTTGGGGGGCTGCACAGAGTCACAGAATGGCAGGGGAAGGGACCTCTGGAGATCATCTTGTCTGACCCTCTGCCAGAGCAGGATCAGCCAGGGCAGCCACACAGGAACATGTCCAAGCAGGTTTTGAATCTCTCCAGAGAAGGAGACTGCAGCCTTTCTGGGCAGCCTGTTCTGGGGCTCTGTCACCCTCACAGGAAAAAAGTTTTTCCTCATGTTNGAAGCAAGTGGCTGTGGAGCATGGTGTGAGCAGGATCTGGAGCTTGGCTTTTCCTTTTCCCAGAGTGGAAAGAGGGATGACTGGTTAGGGAGACTGGGTTGGTGGTGTTGGGCACAGGAGGGAGCAGAGTGTGGGAGCAGCTTCTCCTAAAGTCAGTGTGGCTGGGCAGGAGCAGCCCATGAAGCCCATCAAGCAGTTTGGGTACCTCCTCCACTCCCAAACTGGGTTTCAACCCTGGTGTGTGTTCCCTTGGGATGGGGATCCAAAGTTACAAGCAGCTTCAATGTCCAGTTCTGGGCACTGCTTCTCAGCCTTTCTTTCCTGTTGAGTTCCTAGCTTTGAAAGGTAACCTCTGAAGCTCAGATAACAACACTCAGAGCTGGAGAAGACCTGCTGCCTTGTGTGGGTGCCCATTCAAGCACCTTCCTTGCAGCTTCCTCCAGTGATCCTTGATTTTCTGGAGCTGATGTCCCTTTTATAGATTCAGACAGACTCCTGCTTGCAGCCTTTGAGATTTTGATCTTCACAACAGTATGGCTTGCAGACTGTGTTCTCTGCTGGTTCTGTGCTGCAGCACTTGAGCTCTGCAGAGAGTGTGTTTGGGTTGTTCATTTACCCAGCTGAAGGTGCAGGTTTTCTAACTGTTTCTAGCTAGTTTCTGTAGTTGCAGCTGTGCATGTGAATTACATGTGAGTTACAATTCACTTAATTTGGATTGCAGTAGGCTGATAGGAGGAGGCATCATTCATAGCATCACAGAATGGTTTGGTTTGGAAGGGACCTGAAAGACCATCTCATTCCAACCCCTCTGCCACGGGCAGGGACACCTCCCAGCAGACCAGGTTGCTCAAAGCCCCATCCAGCCTGGCCTTGAACACCTCTGGGGGGGAGGCATCTACAACTTCTCTGGGCAGCCTGTTCCAGTGTCTCACCACCCTCACAGTAAATATTTTCTTCTGAATATCTAATCTAAATCTACCCCCTTTGAGTTTGATGTATCATTAAGACACTCCCTTACACAGTCAGTCCAAGGTGAGACTGGAGTGCCTTTGTAATTTCTCAATAAACAAATGTTTTGCTGCCTCCATTTCAACAGCTGATTTTTGGCTACGTGTTTTGCACAGTTCACTATTTTCCTGACAGGGCTGCAAACAAACCACCCTGTTAGTGCTGTGTGGATTTGTTTTGGAGAAGAGGGGAGCACGCTGGCAGCATTTCCAGTGTACGTGCACATCTCTGCTTGGACCCTGCAGCTGATTCTACTCGAAGGGTCTGAAGTCTTTATACAAATAAGTGTATTTTGCTTGCAAACTGACACAAGGATTTCATTGTCTTGCAGGGCGAAGGCTGTCGTACTGTCCCCCTTTCCGGACATGTAGGATTTGACAGTTTGCCTGACCAGCTGGTTAATAAGTCAGTTAATCATGGGTTTTGTTTCAACATCCTGTGTGTGGGTGAGTATTTCCATTTTGGGAAGTTTTCTTGTTGAAAAGGGCTTCTCTGCAGCTGGATGTAGCTTGTAAGTGACAGCGTTAACAACGTAGCTTTGATTTCAGTTTCCCCAACTGTTCTGTCTGTTTTCAGTAACAAGATTTACTGGTGCCCTGGGAAACCCCTGCTGGGGTTATGCAGTGTGGCTTTCTACCAAGCAGTGAACCACAGAAATAAAATGCTTAAAACCCCCCACTTCTATTATGATCTTTATTTTCCTAGTGTGTTTGAATGTTATGTTTTTAAAAGAAAATAGGTACTCTTGCCAGAGAACTTTGTTCTGAGGGCTTGTTTGGTTAGGTATTGAATTATTATTATAATTATTTTAACAAAATACCAGTCATGCTCCTCTTAAATCACTAAAAGCTTTTTTATTTTCCTCCTCCCTTCTGTGCATACTTGAACTAAAGTAGTGTCTGGCCAAGCCTTAGCTGGTCAGACAATTATCCAGGCTGCCATGTGGTATGGATCTCAGCTGGGGCCTGGCACTGCAGGAGCACTTGGTGTCTTTCCCTACAGCATCTGCACATCTCACAGGTCTGCCCCAGGGTTAGGATCCCAAATGGTCCCTCCTCAGAGGCACTCCTAGGTATCAGAAGTAAAGTCTTGTATGCCTTTGGTACAGGAGTTTGATAGGGTGGATAAGGACATTAATAATAGGGGATTAATAATTATCTGTCAGGACAATTAGTTTGGTTTACTGATGCCAGTGCCCTGCCTCTGGGAGCAGGAGGTTATTGTGTGGCTGTGGCTGCTTGGAGGAAGCCCTGTCTGCAGATGGTCTCTGCAGAGCTGCAGCTGTGGGTACCTCCTGGGGACTTGTCTTAGCTGGTGGTCAGCTCTGCACCCACACAAAGGGTGTCTGTCCCCTCCTCTGAGAGATCCAACTCATGGGATGGATCTTGTGTTTGCCCAGGACAGGGTTAAGCCTGAGACAAGAGGAGCAGATCGAGGAGAGGAGAGCTGAGCCCTGGTAAATGGAGCTGAGAAGAAAACTTGCCCTGACAGTGGCATTCCTGTGAGATGATAAACTTTGCTGACAAGTGGAGGTCACTGTCAGGCTGAGTCTCTGGGTGATTTCCACAGTACCTGAATGTGATACGACCTAGTCAAACTCTTGTCCCAAAGACTGAAGGCTTAAAGAATTTCCTTTTGCACTTCTTGAGCTGCTGTGGTTTTCTTTTTCTACAAGTTACAGGAGTATCAGTGGATGCTTTTCATGGTTTTATGTTCACTTTGGTGTTCCACACTTATGGTGTGTGGAGAGGAGCTGACTGCCTCTGCTTTCCTCTGCAGGACAGAATGGAATGCAGTAATTGCTTGTTGATGTGAATAACAAGGGCTCACTGAGGTTAATGTGCATTGGTTATTAATGTCAGTCTTTTAGGAACAGTAATAGCACAGACATGGTTGGTCTTGGAATAAAGAAACTTTCTAGAAAAGAATTAATAAGCTTCATTAGAAAAAGATGTGCAAATCTTCAGGTGAAGAGGTCAGGAGTTAAAATGTTTTTAGGAGTTGTCTGGTGGCTCTGTTAAGTTGTGGTAACAAACTTAAACTCTTTAAACATCCTGGAGAAAGAAAACAAAAAGTCCCAGAGTCCATCTGCCATTTATTCTGTTGGGTTTCACTTGTACAGCAGGAGTTTGGGGTGAGAAATTGAAAGAACAGGGAGCAAAAGAGGATTGGAGCCAACAAAACAACAAAGAGATGAAGTGATCCCATGGTCAGGCCACTGAGCATGATAGAAGGACATTTACTTGCCCCTATTTTTCAGATATGTCTGGCATCTGTTGGAGGCAGAATCCAGTGACAGCTTTGCTGTGCACCATACTGGCCCTGAGCCACCAATTCCTCCAGCTCCTGCTGGAGGAGCCAAGGAAAGCTTCAGAAATGAAGCAATTTTTAGCTCTTCTCATGCTGAAATCTGTCTCCCCTTTGAGACTAAAGCCAAAGATAGACTAAATGAGCAAACCTTTCATAAGAACTTAGGGGTTGTGGGTACTTTCCCTGATACTTTATTCCTCAGCACAACCATTTTCTTCCTGAAGTTTCTGTGATAAAATATTAGTTGCCCTTAATTCATTGCAAAGGCTGGAGATGCATTTACCAGCTGAGACCTGTTCTATTTCTTAGTGAGAAAGAAAGGGGAAGAACAAGCTGACATTTTTAAATGTAAACTTTCTCAGGTTTGGCCAGCCTTCCAATCTCCCAGGATTGGCAGGGGATTTGTTCCAACCAGCCTATTCAGTGCCATGAGAAACAGCTATTTTGTGGCAGAAACACCTTCTCTTTTCTCAGAGGCTGTGGCATAACTGCTTGAGGTCTCTCACTCCAAATGGGTGAGCCCCTGGTGCGTGGGAGCTCTCAGGGGCTGGGGAAGGGAGGGATGTCACAGGTTTCCTCGTGCAGAGCTGCCACCTGCTCTCCAGCAGGCACATTTCTGTGGGTTGATGAGCTGTGCAGCCTGGAAGTTGCCCAGTGGTTGGTTTTGTGGTCACTGGTGAGGCAGCTGAGGAGAAAATAAGAGTTTCTCCATCTGAAAAGCCATTGGTTTCCTCAGGCCTCTCCTGCCCCTTTGCTGCTGCTGGGTGGATGGCAGTGGCTGGGAGCTGGGCAGTGCTCTGAGTGCTGCAGCTTCTTTTGTGAGCCCACGTTGTGCCTCTTGCCCCCACAGCCCAGGCTGTGGCAGAACTGGGCAGC
>VYZU01074127.1:0-10990 GCA_013401355.1 Ceyx cyanopectus | reverse complement strand
TCCAAGCCCTAATATCTATGAATAAACCTATTGAAATTTCTTTTTTTTTTTCATAGGTTGTTTAAAACCAATAACTATTTTATTGTCATAATAAAATGAGAATAATGTATAGTATTTATACCTTATGCCATGTTTCAATCAATTATTACGTTATCATTTACTTAGCATGGCATAAATCTTAATAATGATGCACATAATTCAATAATCCAATAAAAGTAAGTATTTGATGAAAATACTTGCTCATAAATGTAGACAACAAAAATTGTTTGGGTTGGGGTTTTTTAATTCATAAGTTATCATGTGTGTTTTGAAAAATCATTTTCTGCCTTCCAGGTTGCTCTTCTAAAGGTACTCACCAGTCACAAAATTTAAATCAACAAAATCAGAAAACAAAATTATCTAGTTCAAAATTTTGCTAGTTTTCTGATCATTAGAGTTTCCTTCTGGGTGGAAAAATTTTGATTATAGGTATTAAGCAAAAGTTAGTAAACCTTCTGTAACTTGGAATTTTTCTTCCTCTAGTGAAAGGACAATAATAAAGCAAAAATTGTGTTACAGCCTAAAAATGGCATTAGAGGCAACCCATGTATTTCACTCTATTCTCCTCTCTGGTCACTGAAGTTTCAATCTTGTAAGCATCCTGCTTCACATTTCTAATAGAATACAATAAAATGGGGTCAGAAAGGAATTTTCTACCAAAAAAATCAACCTGCAAGTTATGAAGGGGATGGTGAAACTCCTTCCCAGTCTGAAAACCATGTCACTTCTCATAACACTGTGGATATGAGGGATTTAATGAGTGCGTAGAGAGACTTTCGACCTGCCTCTGTATTGAATTTGCCTTTTACACTGAAAATTCATTGGGTTGGAGACTACCTGCTACTGTGTGTTTGCTCAGTGTTTAATATAATAGGGATTGAATCCTCGTCTGCTGAAAAGGCAAAGGCATAAAACATGTCATTGATGATGATAATTTCAAGCTGTGATAAAAATCATCAGTTTCTCTGCTTGAAAGACAGTGCTGAAGAGAAAATGTGGTCCTCAAAAATTTGCCTTCTGGTTTGTTTATTGAGGCTGTGCTTAGTCATTTTAAAATATTGTCTGTGTTTATGTTTTCTTTGTCTGTGTTGGGCTTAGAGAAAATTCTACAGTAATCAACGTGTGTTTCTTTTTTTACTATGTCCCCCTACTTTCTTCCTGTTGTCATTATTTCAGAGTTCTTTGGGCACTGCCTCAGACAGCTCGCAGCCAAAAAGATAAATAATGATGGAAGGGAGAGAGAAAGATGAAATTGGAATATGTACAAATTTTCAGTGTAGTGTCTTTCCCTTGGGATATACAAAAAGTCCAATCCACTTATGGAGGTCCTAAAAATTTGAAAGTGTGTTCTATGCAGTTATTAATATTTCAACAGCAAACACAGAATTAGAATGTTTATTCATCTATATTGTGGTAAGGAGCCATATCAATGGTAATTCACAATTAATGATACTTTATTGTATCTTCCCAGCCCACAATTATGTAAACTTCCAAACATTGCTTCTGGTGGTGTGCAATGTATGCTTTTACTTAAGTGCATGTACAGTGTCTGAAATGTATCTAGAGTTGCATAGCCTCTCAAACATGCATCAATTTTGTAATACCAAAATGAACTTTTGTTTTTAACCCATTCTATTCCCAGACACCAAACCTAAATTAGCAATGTTTTTAGATATCTCGGTCTGTTTCTCTGATGAAAGGACTAGACCAAGGCAGTAACAATACTTTCTTTTGCTATTCAAAGTGTGTATTAGGATACAGGGAGGAGATAGATACAAAATGTAGTCCCAGGGCTGAATACAGTGATAATATGTCATTCATTATCAGCTTTCTCCTGCCATTTCCAGAGCATTCACTGCACAAGCAATAACATTTTTTTTCACCAGGAAAGAAGATTGTTTCTTAAACCTAACTAACACATAACAACACTTCTGAGATGTTAAAGCAGCTTTGGCTTTCTTTGTTATAGCTGTCATGTGTAAATATGTTGGAAAAATAAACAGTTAAGTTCAAGTGTAAAACAAAGTGAAACAATACAAAACAAATAAAACCACTGCCCTGTCTATCAAATTGTGTGTATGACATCATCATATATTCTGCATTTGTTTGCTGCCATTCAGACCAACCTGCCCCACAGTCTAGGTTTTGTGGTCCAGCTCTCGTTACAAGGTCAGCAGGCTGGAAAATTACCACATGCTGTCACAGATAGCTCTAGCTCAACCAGGTCTTGTTATCATTGTTTCCAAGGAATCCATTCATTTCATTATTTTACATATTGCTCAGATGTTCTGCCACTGAGGCTAGGGCTGCACTAACTTGAAGGGCCAAATGTTAATAGGTCCCTATTATCAGCAGAATAGCAGCACTGTACACGGGAAAAAATACCCAGACAGCTCACTGACACTGGTTTAGGACCTCTAGACTTAGGGGGTATCCTGTGAAGAACTTTTACTTAAACAGGATTTCAATGAACAAATAATATCTTTTCTGTCAATATTCATAACCCATAAATTTTTCCTTCTCTTCCCTCATCTTTACCCCCCCAGAGCAGCATAACTCTTCAGATACAAAGAGGCAAGAGAATGGTATGGATGGACAATGCCTTCTGCAAAGTGAGTCTGGGATTTGTGCAAGAGACCATGCAACCAATTCTGATTTAAAAAGGATATTATTGAGCTCATGGGTGGAACAAAGCAGTTTTATTTTGACCTTGCTCCACTACCTGTGTGGCTGGTAATGAAGCATGTGATTATGGAAATTTAAAGCTTGTGATTTGTATATGTGATAGCTGATATGTCAAAATAAAGGTGGAGTATGTCTGTCCGTCTTTCCTGGATGTGGAATTTGAAGTAAATAGATTACACTGATGAGAATTTAATTTTCCCCATAGGAAATTGAAAAGCCAGGCACCACTCAGGAGTACACAGAAAGTTAGTTGTAAGCATTCATGAAAAAAAATCAATATAATGAAAATTGTGTTCAACAATTGTGTTGTTCCCTTTGTGTTGATGGTGTCTTTGGGTTTGGTTTTATTTGTTTGGTTTGGTTTTTGTTGTTGTTTTTAGGCCAAATGTTATTCTCATTTGTTTCCTACACATATCCTTGTCTTCGATGAGTTCACTAGACTTTGATGCCAATCTGAAGAAGCTCTTTGGGTTAGCTCCCCTGGCTCTTATTCTTTCAAACAGCTTTATGTCTCTGCAAGTTAAAGTAGGGTCAGGCTCATCATACTGGAAATTGGAGGAAAACAGGAGGCATCCATGTCATCACCAGGGGTGACATTACAGGGACTCCACTCTCCTTAGATGTTCAAATTCTTTAATTTGAAAAGATTGAACTGAGTAAGATTAAAAATGTCTCATGCAAACAAATCACAAAATCCTTCATTCTAAGGGGAAGCCATTTTAAAAACTGCTTAAGAATTAATCCAAGAGACAGAGAATCTGCAAATGCCTGGGGCTTAATTGTCAGATCTGCATACACTCTCCTGCTTCTGGTGCCAGGCTGATACTCAGGAGTCAAAGGGGGCTGGACTTGCTACCCACTGCCTTTATTTCAAGTACTGAGTATTTTTGTCCCATTATTTTTTTTGCCGTTACACAACAAAGGCCTTTATAACATGATTGGCTGCTCTCACCGTGACGTCATGTGGTAATTAGTTGAGTCTACTGGCATTTTGAAAACCTAAGCAGAGTCTCATCTTCTTAAACTTGCCTATAATTAGCAGTTATTTCAGTTAATTTGTTGCATTGATACTGTAAAGCTCTCCAAAGAGCCACAGAAGAGTCAGAGACACAATATGTCTTGTTTTCTGCAAACATTTTGAGACTATCATGTAAATGGGACTGAATGCAAGAGAATTGTTCATTGTGTCTCTCTAAAACCCATCTGAAATATATTCCAGGCAGTAATAAGATCTGTTAAAATACTTCCACTATCCAAAAGCCAACTTAGGCACTCAATGTTTTTACGACATATGTATTTCATGTAAGAGTATTTATGTGCCTGGCAGCTAATTTTAAATGTCTCTGTTTTTCAGATAACATTAAGAGACAATTGAGATTAATTAATTTTTCTGTGAAAGTGTGTCACGGCTAGATTTCCTAAGACAGGCCTTTCAAGCAATCATCATAATGATTTTGTAAACTGTAGATAATATCTTGGAATAAAAATATTTTTCCAGGCTATCAAATGTTACATTAAGATAAACATTAGAATATTAGAAAGTGTTGCCAGTATGAATATAATATTTTCAAAAAATCTTTCAGGGTTTTAAAATATACATTAAAATAAAGAGAAAGAGGAAGAGAAGCTGAGTGACAAAATACAAGGAATGTATAACAGTTCAAAAATTCAATTATGTTATGCATTTTGAAATAGGGTATTTTGTCCTTCATTTTTCCAGATTTGTGTTTATGTGCCTGTGTGCTCTTGCTGGTGAACTTAGTGGTCATGGGGTCTGGGAGAAGTGAAACAGGAATGAATTAATAGCAATAGGCCCTACTTTATGTGGTTTTTTAAAACTGCATTGCCAAACACACGAACTGCATTATTCAAAGCAGCAGTTTCTTACCTAACTTTCCATGGCAAAAATGTTTTTGAATGGGAGGAACAAAAATGCTGAAAGAAATTTTCAAGTATGATGGCAGATAAATGCCTAAATTAAAGTAACCTTTAGGGACATCAGAGCACTAAATGAAGTTTCATTAGGGTTCAGGCCTAATGTTCAGGCTTAAAAAGTATTTTAAAACCCCATATTTGCCAGGGAGCCAAAGCTTCTCATGGAAGCAAAAGGTGGGGTTTTTTTCATCACTTAATTCATTCCCACTGTCTATTTAATTCATTCCTACTGTCTATTCTCTGCAACATCCCTCCTTTCCTTGTTTAGGCCAATGACCTTCCAACTGCAAAGAAACAGAGTAATTCTGCTCACACACAGCCCATGGTCTTGTGCCTGTCTTTAGAGCTATAAGCAGCTCAGGTGATGAGGGATGTTGTAGCCTCATGCTACACCATCAAATGGCTTGCAAGGACTTAGCTCCCATCCTCTGGTCTCCAGCACCCTGAATGATGGAAAATATTACTGGAAATTTTTTGTCTTTTTCTTCTTCAGGAGAACTCCCTCTTGCAGGATGAAAATTAAAGCCTGGGAATAGTGCAAGGATACAACCTGTTCTGAGGTTCAAAATCCCCTTATCTTTCCCAGGATGCATTTACCTTTGGTCATATTTATAAGCTGGATCAAGAGCTTTTCACCTCAGGAAGCAGCTGAAGATGTTCCTGCTGGATGTGGGATGTTGCAGTTGCTGGGACACTGGACTGGTGGAGACATGGTGCTGTAGCCCAAGTTAAATATTCTCTGTATTACAACACTTCTATTATCTGAAATGTTTAGGATATTATTTTATAAGAAAAAAAAAAAAAGGAAAGACTTAAACCTTCAGATTAGTGGCCCAGATGGTCACCTCAAAGCTCATGAGAAAGAACTTAACTTCAGGCTGCCAATAAACTTCTGACTGAAATATAAGCACAGAAAAGTAACTTAAAATACTTGCCTCAATCATGGACAGTCACTGTTTATCTAAAATTATGAGCCGCTTTTTCTATTCTCTATCAGGAATTAGGTGAACTATTGCTCAAAAAGTAAAAAAAGTCCCCACATTAATTAAATTTTGACAGTCATATTTTCCTGACAAAAATGTGGATAATTAAGGGACTGATTCAGTGTCCTAAAATGAAGATAATAAAAAATATGGCAGAACAGCTATCACCAAATTTGGTGGGATTCACAAGAAAGTAACAAGAAAGGGCATTCAAGGGCATACAAGGCATTAAGCAACTCCTGTGTTCTTGTCACTTTGTCACTTACCATTCCCTTTGCAGAAAAGTAGTAAAATAAGTTCGGTAAAGCATATGAAAGCAACACAGATTTTTTCTACATGACCCATCATAACATATTAGTAGTTGCCTATGGAATTAACCATTTTTTATCATGTTATATTAATATAATAGAATTTTAGCATTTAATTGCCCTAGTAAGGTATAGCCTTGAAATCCTTTCAAGCAATTTTCATATCAGATTAGTGAAAACAAAGTTTAACACACTCAGATATCAGCATGTGAGCTATTAATAGAAAAAAACAAAGTTTGTCATGTTTTATTTATGTATTATTATTTGCCTTTCCCATTATAACATTTTCCTGCAATATTTCATTACTGGACTCAGAGAACTAGTGTATTATCATTCACTTTTTGAATGAAATAAGTATACCAGGAAGTGTCATTTTAGTAGTCAACTTTTTAATCAAACTTTTATCAAATAAATAGCTATGATGAGAAACCATGTTGGGGAGGATTGTGTGAGAATACAGAATCAGAAATGATGTAACAAAACTACTGAAACTTATTTAGAATATGTATCTAGAAAAATTCCTTTAGGAGGTGTCTCTAATGATACTATAATTGTCTCAAAGAGGTGGTGAAAGTCCCTTCACATTATGCAATCAGTATTAGACTGAAAAAAAAAATCACTGTAAGGTGCTGTCTAGGGAATAAATCTGTGCTAGACAGTAAAAGGACCTGGTTGTTTCTCCTTTCACTCTCTCACATGCTATTATTCAAGACTGTCTTGGAAGATGAAAGACCAATGGTATTTAATGGGTTGCTGAGTTCTTGTATGATTGCTACATGGGCTTTTTGATTTCAGAAATTAATTTAAGAGGAGGAAAAACATAGTTACATAGATTCTGTATTTTTTTCCCCCTCTAATATTAATATAAAAAGAGTCAAACAGTTCTTTCAGAGTCTGCATCACAGAAAAGAATTACTGATGATCAAAGTGGTGGAAATGAAATGATACAGCATACTTTCACTGGTGAAAACAGTTCAGGTGAAGATTTGGTCTGTTTTTTTGTTTTGTTTTGGTTTGGTTTTATGTTTTTTGTTTGTTTTTTTTTTGTTTTTAATCTCAATATCCTTTTGTGGATATTAAGTTTAAAAAAAATAATAATCAGGATGTCATAAAAATCTGGAGAGGACTGTTACAAAGGAGATCATATGTTCTTCTATGTCACCCAGGAAACTCCATAGTCCCATTTCATAATCCTTTCAGGATCCCTTCTCACCAAGAAGGCACATTTTCTGGAGTTAACAAAGGATCTGATGTACCTGGGAGGATATTCTGGCAATATCTGTAATATAGAGAAAGACAGGAGGGAATGATTTGAGAAATCCAGACTTGATACACCATGATATACGTTAATACGTAAAAGGTCATAATCTCAGGTTTTGCCTGGGACTTGTACCATCTCTGTGTCTCTTGCCTGTGAAAAGGTAAGACTGAAAATAACATTGAATTTATTACTGCAATGAGCAATTAATTTAGACTAAAAGGATACTAATTGCAGCAAGGCCTGAAACCCATAATTCTTGAGGGCTTTTTTTAAAATGAACAAATTCAATAATGCCTGTTGTCAAGAGGTAACAATTCCCTTTTAAAAAACCAAAACTTTTATTTTTTTTTAATCCTGCCTGTGGGGTTGAGGCTTGGGGTGAGGGGGTGGCGACAGGACGGGACAAGCCTGGACATGCACACAGACAGAAACGGAAGAGGAGTGGTTTTCTGGGAGGCTCAGGTCTCTTTTCTCTTCAGTGTGGACTCGGGAGAAAAGGAATCAGTTTTTTCTCCAGCCAGCTCTCACCTCCCAGACGGGATTATCTCCAACCAGCTCTTTCATCACCAGGTTTTCCCAGAGCACCTCTGCCAGCTGCATGTTGTGTGGGTTCGTCTGACACTTTGATCCCCTGAGACCCTGTTTTCTTCTTAAAAAAACGGAGCANGATAATACCTGTCCAAGCTAGGACACTGGTGATCCAATAAGTCCTTGGAGCTATCTGCTTGAGAGACAAGTCTCAAAGACCAGGGAAAGATGCTACTTTAGAAACATTGCCCAGTGAAATTTGTGAAAAGAAACTTTGGAATTTCCCTTTTTTTATGTCAAGGCAGAGCTTTAAAAAAGTGTTTATTTTGTTCGTGGTTTTTTTTTGTTGTTGTTGTTAATTTTCTTTCTTTTTTTCTTTTTTTTTTTTCTGGGGAGTGGGGTTGTGGTGATATACACTCTGTCAAACCAATTCCCTCTAATTATCAGTGGCTTATCCAGCTTGATAGCATATGCTCACCAACCACAGCAACACCCATCTTGGCACAAACTGATTTATTAAGTTGCTGGCTTTCTCAGTACTTCATTGTGGCACACAAAGTTGATGCTCTCAAATAACAGCTCTTTTTGTTTGTCATAACAAAAAAAAAGGTAATGTTCAGTGTTTTAGCCTGAGATCCCATTCCCAAAACCAGGTCAGAGGAAGACAGAAAGTTAATGAAGATGTTACATTAAGAAAAGAGCACAGCAGAAAGTCTGCATGGATGTTTCCTTTTAATGAAGACTGTGGCAGCACAATAAACAGGAGAGGCTTTCCATCAGTTCACAGTGAAGAAAAGAATTTATATTGCTGTTTATCAGGGCTCAGGCAATTGTGGAAGATTTCCTGTGCATTATTTGTACATAAATTCAGAATTGTAGTGGCTGCCTTGCAAATGGCTTTGAGTTATTGACTATACTAGTCTTATAGACATATCAGGACTTATGTCTGCACATTAGCCATGCATAGATTGTCAGTATCCGCAAATGTTTTTTATCATGAGGGTACCTGGAGTGAATTGTCATAGGCTATTGTTTTCATTTTTACCTGACTATCATGAATTCAAATAATAATAGAATATTTATGTAAAATTTAGAACTTTTAACTTAATTATTTTTTTCAGTCCTTTAATATTAGGTTGCTTTTGTTTAAACTAGTGGAAATTAGAGGTCTGTGTGCTTGTGCATACTACATGTTTTTTATCAGCAGTTACAACTACTTCCAACTTCTCATTGACTTCATGAAAACATCAATCCACTAAGCTAGTCTGAGGCCAGAATCAGGCCCTTCTTCTCTTTGTAAAGCAAGCTTTTTGAGAGAGAATGTATTTAAGCCCATCAGACAGAGCACTTGTGAGCCTACAGCCTGTCTACAAATGCCCTGGAAATGGCTATGCAGGAGTAAATGCTAGTCTGATTCATCTTCATGCTAATACACTAATTATAATTTTCAGGCCAGAGAGCTTTAGTTCAGGTCTCAGAGCTGAAATGACTTTAATGGAGAAGAAGGGTGTAATGACCTGATGCTGCAAGGTGGATTAATTCAGACAGATCATAATTTTTAATTCTTTTTGAAGCTGCAGAGCATTCAGCTCATTTGGAACCTTTGTGGTATATTGTGTGACAGCTCCTGATGTGGCTCTTGTTGCCACTGCAACATTCCTCTGCAATATTCCTTTGTATGTACAAAGCAGGTGTTTCCCGGGATGCTTTCTTGCGTATTGACTGGTCTGTTGGTATCTGCACACAGGGTTGCACCTACATACATTTAGCTCTGAGTCTCATGTATTTCAATATATTCCTTCAATTTCTGAGTTAATCAGTCACAATTCAATGTTAAGGCTCTAGGTGTGATGCATAGTAGGGAGAGTGCGGTGATGGAGTGTTCCTAATGGCTTCCTGGTGATTTGGGGTCCCTGACTTACAAGTGGTAAAGCCTGAAGTGGTTATGATACCCTGAAGCATAATGAATGAACTGTGAAGATAAATGTATTCCACTCTGTCATTTTCCATATTAGTATGTAACCTTTCTGTCAGACATCATTAGAGGTATGAAGTCAGTGCTGTCCAGAGACTTCCTTTAAAATAAATACAATTATTGTACTGAGACCCCAGAAAATGTCACATCCACCGCCAGTTTTCAGGAACTTCATAGAATCATAGAATGTTTAGGGCCAGAAGGGACCTCCAAAGGTCTTCTAGTCCAACCCCCCTGCAGTGAGCAGGGACACCATTAAGTAGACCAGGCTGCTCAGAGCCTTGGCCAACTTCACCTTGAATAACTCCAGAGATGGAGTCTCAACCATCTCCCTGGGGAGCCTATTACACTGCTCTACCACCTTCAAGGTAAAGAACTTCTTCCTCATATCCAGTCTAAATCTACTCTTCTCTAATTTAAACCCATTACCCCTTGTCCTTACACTACAGGCCCTTGTAAACAGCCCCTCTCCTGCCTTCCTGTAGGCCCCCTTCAGGTACTGGAAGGTGGCTATAAGATCTCCCCAGAGCCTTCTCTTCTCTGGCTGAACAACCCCAGCTCCCTCAGCCTGTCCTCTTAGGAGAGGTGTTTCAGCCCTCTGATCATCTTTGTTGCCCTCCTCTGGACCTGCTCCATCAGGTCCATGTCTTTCCGGTGTTGAGGGCTCCAGAACTGGAAGCAATACTCCGGGTGAGGTCTCACCAGAGCAGAGTAGAGGGGCAGAATCACTTCCCTCGATCTGCTGGCCACACTTCTCCTGATGCAGCTCAGGATGCAATTGGCCTTCTTGGTTGCAATTGCACACTGCTGGCTTATGTCCAGTTTCTTATCCACCAGCACCCCCAAGTCCTTTCTGCAAGGCTGCTTTCCAACACCTTATCCCCCAGCCTGTAGCGATAGTGAGGGTTGTTCTGACCCAGGTGCAGGACTCTGCATTTAGTCTTGAACCTCATGAGGGTCCCCTGGGCGCTCCTCCCCAGCTTATCCAAGTCCCTTTGGATGACATCCAATCGCTCCATCCTTTCAATAGTACCACTCAGCTTGGTGTCATCTGCATCATCATCTCTCAATCCCATTGTCAATATCATTAATGAAGATATTAAACAATATAGGTCTCAGTACAGACCCTGAGGGACGCCACTTGTCACTTTTCTCCATCTGGACATCGAGCCATTGACCACCACCTTCTGGATGTGACCATCCAGCCAATTCTTTATCCACAGTACAGTCCATGTTCTGGTAAAACAGTCCAAATTCTATGATAAAATTACCCATC
>VYZU01074125.1:0-17337 GCA_013401355.1 Ceyx cyanopectus | reverse complement strand
TTAAAAAAAAATATTTTGTTTGTTTTACTGCACTGTAAATGATAGATCTGTAATGAGTACAGCAGCTTAATTTGCTTTCATTTTAATGAAAACTAGTAAAAAAGTCCTTAAAAACTGGAGAGAACAATTCTGCTCAAAAGTGAAAGGCAGACAGACTCTCTGACATCATACCTCCAACAAAGCAATATAATCATGGCCATTTACTGTCCCAGAGCATGTAAATATGTCAGAGACATTACAGAGGACAAAGTTACAATTGTTCCTGCAATAATGCTACGATTTGTAGCCAGTAATCTCCAGAGAAGAGGAAAATGTGAAAGTTGAAGTACTACATAGCATGAAGATTGCAATGTACTGCCATTTTTTAACATGGAACAGCTCCCAAGCTTTTCCACTAGTTCCAGCATGCTCTTGAATTCTCTTCCAGTTGCAACTGCAGTCTTTTATTCCTGCTCCTGGGTATGAATCCTGCTTTTGCAATAAAACTTCTGCTGCACTCACAACCCTTACTGAGTTCTGATCCCTTGTGAGCCACTGTTCTCATGGTAGTTTTCACCCAGCCTATTTTTTGGTCTATGTGGCAGGTGATTCTGTTTGCCTTCACTTGTAATGATCACCAGGCTTTTTAAGAAAGCAGCAAAAATGCAGCAGAAATGCTGGCACTCACATAATGTCCTTGCCACCTGACAGTGTAAAGAAGGACAAATGGCATCTTTTGGACTGTGAAGAGTCTGCCAAGTCCAAGCTGCCTCACAACATTCTGCAACAAATTTGGTTAGCACAGTGGATGAAAAACGATTGTCTGCCCTGAAGTGATTGCTTTTTTTTTCACTTTCTTTGTTATCATTCTTGTATCTGCAGCTCTTTGACATGGCAAATCACTGCTAAGAGAGAAATATGAAATATCTGTCAGTGGATGGCCCAGCATCAAAACAGACCAATTAGCAATGCCCCATCTGCTGCTCAGACTCATGCTTGCTCCCTGCCTGTTCCTGGAGCCAAGAATTGACTGGAAACCATGGGTTTCATGCACAGCAGCAATAGCCAGTTTCTCCAGTGCTACCCATTGTTGAGAGAACTTCTCATAGGAGCTGAAGAATGGAAGTACTGACAGCACCTTTCTTAAAGGAGGTAGGCCTCTTCTCCTAAAACTTGATGCTGTTCAAGAGATTGCTACAGACTAGTTGGGGTCCATTAATATGGAAAGTTAAATTTGGTGACAGAAAGAGAGTTCCTGCCTTTTCACACCTGTACTGGACAGAAACTGAAACTGCCCTGCCTGGTGGAAGAAATTAATGTGCTGAATATCATATTTATTAGGTTAAAATCTTAAACTAATCTAGGACTGATGAAAAATGTAAAGGGAGACTAATGAAAGCCTGCTAGAAAACTGACCCTCTGTCATGATACCTTATCTTTGGAACAGCAGGTTTTCTATATCAGGTATTAACTACTGGGTAAACCAAATGAAGTGAGAAGAAAATGTTTGCACACATTGACCTGAAAACAGAGTTTGTTAGATTGGGTCTGTGTGACAGTCACAAAATGTATGCCACTTTTATTGTCAAAAACTTCTTTGTGGCCTTCATTTACCTGGTTTGGAAAGTCCTGGTTACATGTGGCAATAAGATTCTCAGCCTGTGTTCTGTTATTTTACTTTCCAGAAGCTTCTCATTTTAAGGGCTGCATGAAAAACTTTACAGGGTGATGCCAGTGTTGCCAGCCCTTAACAGCAAAACTTCAAATGGAGTTGGGTTGTGTGAAAGTCCTCAGTGTGTGGCTGCTGCCACAACTCCTGTTCCTGAGGACTATATTAAATAATCATGTGAGACCTGTTGACTCTCTTTGCATTTCTGATTCAGGCATATAGAACCACAGAATGTATTGGGTTGGAAGGGACCTCTAAAGGTCATCCAGTCCAACCCCCCTGCAATAAGCAGGGACATATCTAACTAGGTCAGGCTGCTCAGAGCCTCACCAAGCCTGGCCTTCAATGTCTGAGGCCTGGGGCCTCCACCTAAGCTAAATCTCCCCTTTCCTAGCCGTTACCCCTTATCCTGTCACTACAAACCCATGTGAATAGACCCTCCCTTGCTTTCTCATAGGCCCCTTTCAGGTACTGGAAGGTCCACCCTGAGTCTCCTTCAAGTTGAACAATCCCAACTCTCTCAACCTGTCTTTTTAGGAAAGGTGCTCCAGCCATCTAATCATTTTTGTGACTGTACATCTGTGTCTACATCTATATCTGAAATCTACATCTGTGGCAAGATATGGTTTCCATCACCTCTTGTACTTTTGAAGTCTAACATCACTCCATGAGGTAGACATGATCTTCATTGACAGGAGATGAAGCTGGAGCCCAAGAAGTAGTAAATTGCTCTGGTACTTTTCCATACTCTCCTGTTTATCTGTTTCTTACCAGGTAAGACAAATATTTTTACAAGAAGCCAAATTGAAGGAAAGCATCCTTCCTATGGATTTGCATTAGTGAGGTTGTCTGACATCTAAGAGGAGCTTCCATTCATGCTTTTTCCTCCAAAGGAGCACTAACAGTCTCTCAGCTTTTGGTGAAGCACTTGATAAAATTGTGTATTTTTAAGACTAACTCCCCCTTTGCCAGATGCTTGAACTAGTCTTTTTTTTTTTTTTTCTTAGGAAATTAGACTTAAACAGGTCTACAGCTGATTGTGCTTTTTCAGGCAACTTATCCAGATGCATTAAAAGCCAAGACAACAATAACAAAAAAATATTCTGTAGCAGTTCCTTTTACTCAGTGAGTCCAGTTTGGCCTCAGAAAAAGTCTCAAGATTGCTTAGTGTAACTAGAACATGGGACAGTTCACGTAGTTTTCTGAGGCATGAGTCAGAAAGCCAGATCTTGCTTCTGGTATAGTGAGCTCTGAGAAATAAATTGACCCATAACTTCTCTGTCTGTCTGTATATTTCTTCTGTCAGAGCTGTTTACATTTTCTTCTTTGTTTAACAGTAGAAACTGGAGTGGGTGGAAGGGAAAAAACCCAGCATTATTGGCTCTTCTTTTTCTAACAGAAAATTAATTGGGAGGGATGGAAGAAGCTCTCCTCTCCAAGGAGTCTCATCAGTGTTTAGTCCTGGGGGATGGCTGCATCTGGTTCAGCTTAGCTGTATCTGTCTTTAGTATTGACCCTTCATCCAATTTCACATGCCTGATGGAACACTGCCTTTTTCTTCTATGCTTGCATCTTGCCATTTTTCTTTCTCCTACCACTCTTATTTTATTTTAGGCTTGTCTGCTTTATGGAAACCCCTGTAAATCATTCCAAGATCTGTTGTCAGGAAGAACACTATTGACAGTCACGTTGGCTTGATGTCTTTGGTGTTTTAATGCTACTTGCAGTGACTATACTGGACAATCACACCCTGACACTGATCAAAAGCTTAAAAGAACCAGTAGATGGCACCATTTATTGTATTATAGAAGACTCATAACCAAAGCCTAGAGGGTTTTTCCCCCTTAAACCTGACTGTCAGTAAAACATTAATCAAACCTCCATTTTTAGAGATGTTACTTACAAGCTTAGTAGAGTCCTCACTTCATATCCTTTCCCAGGGTTTCCTGGGAAGGATTCAGTGGCAATGCCTTAAATGGAAAAACATTTTAGAAACAATAATGGAACTAGAGGTCAATAGGATACAGCCCAGGGGAGCTTTCTTCTGTTTTGCTGCTAAAACACACCCTGTTGCTGCTTTACTTTCTTCCTTCTATTAAATAACAGATTTGCTTAGAGGCATATCTCCAAACCCAATAACTTCAGAGAAGATTCAGGCAATGGTCAATTACAAACATGGTTCAGCTCTGCTATAATAATGAATAGTACTATTTTCTTACAACATATAGCAGCTGTTATCTAGGGCTCTTGGAGTGCTTCAGAACACTAATGAAGTACACCTCACAACACCTCTGTCAGATAGGGAATATTAATTCCCCAGGAGTCTCATTGACCTCAGTGGGTACTTGTGTGGTTTTACGTTTCTGAGAAAGATATACTCATGTGAATAAAGAAAACAGAACCAGAAGAAAACAGTATAATATATTTTATGCCATTTCAAGCTGAGTTAACCTCTGAAGCATTTTTGTTACAGGTTCAGACTGCTTGCTTGTAGGTTAGCTACAATTGTGTGTGCTTCAAAGACAGTGATTTCAGCATCATTTACCATTAAAGGTTAAAAACAGTTGCTCTTTCTAATTTCCTGATGCACAGCCAATGTAATTTGAATACTGTGTGCTGCAGAAAGGGAAAGAAATACAATGCTGAAACATTTAAGAGGATATATTTTTCTGTCTTTAAGTTATAAAAACTGAAAAAAGCTAGTAAGTGTTTCCAGTCAATGATAGTTTCCTGGCATCAAAAGATTTAGAGAATGAAATGAAATATCCAGCAGAAAAAAACCCCAAAGCAACAAAAAAAACCCCCAACAACAAAAAAGCAACACCAAGAGAAGACAAAGGAAAAGAGAACAACTTGGATCTTTCAGATTTATCTGTTTGCTATGTGTATCCCCTTCACTGGGCTGTCAGTTTTAATTGGACTGCAACCTACTGTCGTTGGGTTCACACTGATTCAATTAAAAATTCCTGTTGTTAGGTTTTTTTTCCATATTGCCCATAAATAGGAATATTGTAGGAGTAATAATGTTAACCCCAGTGTTCTGGCAGAAGGCCAACTCAGGTGATTATATTCTGCCTATGGAAATTTCAGCTGCTGTTTCAGCTGAATACATTAGTCTTTATTTTCCATTCCTGACCATCATGTTATATAGCACTGCTGTGTATTGCTAAAGAGCCCCCCCAGATGTGGCTGCATTTTAGTGATCACTGAAATATGTGGGAAAAAAAATTTCAGGGTCTCTCCTCTTGGTAAAATTATAGACTGTTTACAAAATTGAAGTGCAATGTTGGGGGTGAGAGTTTTCAGGTTGACATTAATCAGAAAAAAGCTGAGCAATTCTGTGCTTTCAATGCACACTCCTCTGCCCTAAGATGGGGCAATAATATCCAGATAGCCTATGTAAGAGTTAAGAACAATGATGATGCTTGATTTGGGTGATTTCTAAGTGAAAATGAAACAAAATGAGCAGAATGATAATAAAATACAATGGGTGCTCAGGAAATCAGCAGCAAAGAGACAGTGTAAGACAGAGTTAACTGGAGTTTCAGTAGAACTGGCCACATGGCAGAGAATCACAGAATCACACAGATTGTTAGGGGTTGGAAGGGACCTAGAAGATCATCTAGTCCAACCCCCCTGCCAGAGCAGGGGCACCTAGACCAAGTCACCCAGGAACAGATCCAGGAGGGTCTTGAGTGTCTCCAGAGCAGGAGACTCCACAACCTCCCTGGGCAGCCCCTTCCAGGCTCTGCCACCCTCACTGGGAACAAGTTTTTCCTTGTGTTTCCCCTCAACCTCTTGTGCTCCAACTTGCTCACATTGCCTCGTCCTGTCACTGGATGACACTAAGCAGAGTCTGGCTCCATCCTCCCTATCACCTGCATCACCAAAGATTCAGTTTGGCCCAAATCTTCTACTTCCAATAGCTGGCGGTTTAAAATGTTCCCAAATTCTTTTTTGCAGATTTAGTGGGGGGAACACAATGCTTTTCATTTTCTGATGGTGATTGGAAGAGGGCTGGTGGCAGCTCTCAGGACTGACAGCATTAGCTCATGCATCCAATCATAGAGCAGTGATGCAATCCCTTAGCTTATGGTGCATGAGCAACTGTCAGGTCTGTTGCAATCCAATTAAGTGACATGGTTTCTAATGCTGAGTGATTTGAGGAAGCTTAAAACAGAGTTAACACTGTGATAGCTCAACGGCTCTGTCAATTATCTGGTTGGATGTGCCTGTAGCTCTGACTGCTGAAGCATGTGGACTATTATTTTTTTCCTTTTTTTTTTCTCCTAGATCAAAATAAGGTAGAATGAGTTTAAGAGTTAATTATTACCTAGATTCATTATTGTTTATTAAGTGAGAATCTTTATATATATATATTTTAAAGAGGAAAAAATCCCCAATTGAATAAATGGATTGCACAATGCATTTTTTCAGGCTTTTTGTTGAAACAAATATTGAAGCTCTTTTTCAGTAGCTAAAATGGTATTAATTTGTGTGGAGGTGACCGACCTTTGCTATGGGAAGCCTATGTGGTTCTTATCAAGCTCTTTTCCTTCTAACCTTTAGTTTCAGACATCTGCCTGCATTTCTGTTTGTGCTATTCCCATTATCTCTGTATCTGAGGTGCATGAGACAGAAAAGCCAGGCAGCTCTGCACCAGAGCTATCTTTTTTTACAACTTCTCTCTCTGTGGCAAGTTAATCAAAAGCCCTGTGTGAAGTCCCCTCTGAACTCAGCCCTCCATCCTTCCAAGGTGTCCAAGGCCTTGCAGTCAGGCAACCCCATCATGCTCTTAATGCAGGTTCCTCACAGGTGCATGTGCTTCACTTTTTGTTTAGTAATTTGTTTAAGGAGCTGCTTTGTGAGAAACAAAGGCAAGATTACCTTATTTCTCAGAACTCTGCTTCTCTTTAACCAGAGGGGCTGTCCACCCATCCAAAATACTCTAGCTCCCCCTTGGCAAAAAGCCCAAGGAAAGAGGGGGGTCACTCATTGTACCCTAACAGCATCTGGGCTTCTTCATCTTATCTGGAAATTAGAGTCAATGTCAAGTCCTCCAAAAAAAAACCTCTGCTGCCAGTCCTAAGAAGCAAAATCACAGTTGTGACAAAATCAATGATAAAGTAATTCAGATTTCACTGGGACCATGTTTTCAGCCCAGATACATAGACCTAAGAAATTACCAGCTTGTTCTCACCTGCCATTTCAGAGAAGGAAGCAGAAGAGCTGGCTGCATCTGTACAGGAGTAAAGACAATGCAGCTTGTCAGGTGCTATGTTTCAGGAAAGCTGAATTGCAAGAATGAAGGAACATCTACAAAATTAAGACTAAGAAGGTGGAACAGTGTGGCTGTCTCCTCTTTGGAGATCTCCAAGCCCAACCCAGCTCTGAGAAGTTTCCTTGGAATTTTACATTACCAGAGTTGGTAGAATATTTAAGTTTTATACTATGTAATAGAGAACACATCTTAATTTTACATTCCATATTACACTCTGGTGGAAAGTGAAATGTTTCTCTCAACAGCTGAGTTTGCATGAGCATGCCCATCAGCTCCTGTCTTGCAGAAAACATCCTCCTGTGTTCAGTGGTTAGACAAGTCTGGCCTTCTGTGAAGAATATGGCAACACTGGTGCTGCTATTAGTGGTTGTTTTTTGAAATGGCTTTTAAGGAATTGAACCATGGATTGCTTCTTGTTTGATTACTCCATCCACCTTTCTGATATCAAGAGATTTATCAATACGTATTGATCTATTTCTTCAGAATATTCTGTTTGCAGACCAGCAAAGCTGACCTGTGCAGGCAGACACATGCATGTCTTCCAGTACAGAAATTACCTTCTAAGTGCAGATTCAAGCTGTCTGCTGTGAACTCGAGCAAACCATTGCATGTAGAAGGCAAAGGTTGAAAAAGAAATGAACAAAAATGCCCCATCTGCAGTCACTGGCAAAACTCCTGAGAGAAAGACAGGAAGAAGAAAGGGAATCAGGACAATTTTTAAATGCACAAATTCCCCTTTTATCATGTCTCTAATCCCATTTCTGTGGCTCCTTTTTGTCTTGCTTTGTTGTTGTTTGTCTCCAGCATGTATGTTCTTGAGGCTTTATAATGCTTTATCTTAAGGGGGAACCTGAAGAGCACATTTTGCCTGCTAACGAATAACCTGATTTTTTTTTCATCTCCGAAGCCAATCGGAGGCAGGAGATTACAGTCAGCAGAGGATGGAGATTTGCATATTAACAGCACAGTTATTGAAGAAAAGCTGTCTCCCCTTTAGCCCAAACTCTGCCCTCTGATTCGCCGACACCGCTCGCCAGCCAATGCAGATGAGGGATGCAAAGGTCAGATGGTTGTGGGTTGGTTTTTTTTTCCTTTCTTTTTATTCTGAGACAGAGATGTACAGTGCTAATCTAAATCAGAGAGTGACTCCCCGTGTGCAGGAAGCTCAGTAAGCAGAGCAAACCTGCTTGGCTCTGGCTCAGGAGCCGCACGGCCGCCGGTGCCCTCTCGTTGGCTCCGCTGAGTCTATCCCTGTGTAATCTATCATATTGTGTATATTAATGTTTCAGCTTTACAGTTCTAGTTCCATTAGGGGAAGATTGCCTGTGAGCCTCTTAGTGGATAAATAGGAATTTACAGCTTTCAAAAATTCTCTTCGAGCTAGCTCGCAGGGTCCGCAGAAGAAGGAATTACACATTCCTATTTTTGAAGCTTTAAAAGGTCCAGAGGGCCTAATTGTGCTCTCAGATACGTCTGTGCAGCTCCAATTGAAGTCTTGGGGTATAATGCATGTTTATGTGACACCTAAATTGAGTCCTTCTTTAAAAAAAAATTAAATCCTTCACTTACTAAAAAAATTAGACTGCAAAATAGATTCATAGATTCACAGATTCATAGATATTAGGGGTTGGAAGGGACCTAGAAGATCATCTAGTCCAACCCCCCTGCCTGAGCAGGATCACCTAGACCAAGTCACCCAGGAACAGATCCAGGCGGGTCTTAAGTGTCTCCAGAGAGGGAGACTCCACAACCCCCCTGGGCAGCCTTCAGGTTCAAGACAGCAACTTCCCAAGAGCTATTCAGAACATAACAAAGTGAGGTCTTGGCTGGAATCAGGTGCTGTACAGACCTACAAATAGCAAATAAATGCTCAAAGTATTAGTGAAAATCATGCAAAGAAAGTAACACCTTTCACAGATCTGTACATGAGTGTTTGCATGCACACACTTGTCCAGTTCTGAGGGAGGAAAGAAAGGGACAGCCCTCAACTGCCACAATAAAATAACCATATCAAGTGTTTTCACACTTCAGTTAGGTTAAACAAGACCAATATTGGCAGAGGTATTTTCTTTTACATCTGTTTTATATCAGCCAAGGCTTAGGCAACAGTCAAGAAGAGTGTGTTGAAACTGTCTGAGTGTGTTCCTAAGTTCAGTTGCATTCAGTGTTGGGAGAAAGAGATGAAGTAGCAAATTTAACAAAGATAAATGCAACAAAGTTAAGAAATATATTCCAACACTGGAATTTGTGACATGATTTCATTTTTTTTTTAACTAGTCCTTGATTTTGCAAGCTACTTTACAGTACAGTGAAATATGAGTTGTGCATGAGCTTCCCCACAAATTTTCTGCATGGTTTTTGTCAGGTGCTTGCTTAGGAATGAACAGGCTTAGGTCCTGTGTTTCAAAAGACTGAAAAGATGTGGTTTACTGCAAATAATAGAGAAGACACAAGTTATTATTAGCCTTACTTTCATCAGGGCTACATTTAACAGAAATGCCTCCAGCAACTTTTCCTTTATTCATCTGTCTGTATTGCCACTAAAAAGCAAAACAAGAGCCAGTCAGGAAACAAGGAATTCACATCTGCACAGCTGGCCAAGAGTGACTTCTGCTCCTCAGCAGAGGTAGTTACTGCTTACCTAAACCAGTGTATTCATTTCTGTGTTTTGTCCTCCACGTGTGTCCTTATGTCTCTCGGTATAATTTGTGTCACTATTATGTGTTGTCACTTCTCAAACTGAAGCTGTGACACTAACCCTGCCAGCCAAGGGAAAAAAACCTACATGGAGGCAACACAAGCCAGCATTGTTTAAATCAGATAAACCCAGTGGTGTGGAAATTGATTCTGTTGCATAAGTGTGCTTGCTGGTAAACCCAAACCGATGGGCTGGTGAGCATATATAATCAGCCCAATACCTGTGGGTGTCATTCAGTACTGCTTTGGTGAAAGAAGTACTGGGGAAAAAGAGAGGCAGGTGATTTTTCTATCAGGTTTTCTTCCTACCACTAGAAATCAGAGCTGCCGCATGCAATATTTAATATCTGATGTTCGTTTCCACCTTTCAGCCACAGCCACTTTTCACTTACCAACTAATCGTCACCTAGAAGTGTGCTGAGATGTATTATAAATGGGCATACAAAGGCCTTCTCTGGCATTAAATCACCACCATCTCCACACAGGAGAGGGACTGCTTACCACAGCCCTGCGTGGTAATTCAGGCCAGGAGAAGGACAGGCTTCTCCCATTCGAAGAGTGGGAAGAGTTCAGATTAGCAAGCACCTTCTGTGGGAGCTGAGAGGCAGCCACAAAAGCCTTTGTTAACTCTCAGCTCAGGCAAGGTGTCGGCAGCATCTCTGGAAACAGGGTTTAGCTTTGGGGAAGCACTTGCTGCCAGCAATCCCAAGCCCACTGCTTTGCCCTGTGAAGAGCTGTCCCCCCCAATTCAGAAAAGACAGAGGTTTACTGGAGAAAGTCCAGTGCAGGGCTACCAAGATGCTGAAGGGAGTGGAGCATCTCCCTGCTGAGGAGAGGCTGAGAGAGCTGGGGCTCTTTAGCCTGGAGAAGAGGAGACTGAGGGGGGAGCTCATCAATGTCTATCAATGTGTTAAGGGTGAGTGTAGGGAGGATGGAGCCAGACTCTGCTCAGTGTCATCCAGTGACAGGACAAGAGGCAATGGGAGTCAGTTGGAGCACAAGAGGTTTATGGTAAACACAAGGAAAAACTTTTTCACAGTAAGGGTGCCAGAGCCTGGCAGGGGCTGTCCAGGGGGGTTGTGGAGTCTCCATCTCTGGAGACATTCCAGCCCCACCTGGATCTGTTCCTGGGTGACTTGGTCTAGGTGCCCCTGCTCTGGCAGGGGGGTTGGACTAGATGATCTTCTAGGTCCCTTCCAACCCCTGACATTCTGTGAATCTGTGACCACCCGCCCCATGGCTTCATGAACAAAAGGTGAGCTCAGGTGCTCTTGCCACACTTGAGGGTCGTCCCTGCCTGCGAGATGAATAAGCAAAAATGTCAGACCCTGAGGCAAGGGCTTTCCCCGAAAGGCGCTGGTTTTAAGCCAGGGCTAACTGGGAGGTGAGAGCCTCTGCAGATAAGACAAGCAACTATTCGTCACGGCACGATTTACAGTGGAAGCACCAATCCCGTCAGATGGGGGCAGCTCCCAGATCTGTGCAGGGTGCTGTGAACAGCGTCCAATAGTGTTTGAGGAGAGACCTCGGGAAGAACTTGCGGCAGGACGCTCTGCCGAGGGTGCCTGAAGCACCCCGACTTTATAGGGCGTCCCCGCCTCCCGCCGTCGTCTCCCGCCGCTCTGCGGGCTCCGCTCCCCGCTGCCCACCCCTCCAGCGGAGCGGGGCGCGTTTCCCTCCTTCTTCACCCCGCTTCTTGCGGCCCCAGCGCCCGCCCCAGGGGCCGCACCGGGACCTCCTCGGCGGGGCCGCTGCCCCTGGGACGCCGCGACGCCCCGAGGCTGCTCCCGCCGCCAGGCTGCGCGCTGCCCGCCCTCCTCACCGCCCCTATCCCCCTTCCTCCTCCTCCTCCTCCTCCTCGTCCTCCGGGAGCCTTGCCTCCCCTGCACACCTGCCTTGCCATTTGTCGGCGGCTTTGCTAGGAGGGGAGAATTTTCCCTCGGTCCCTTGCAGCATCCCTCCCCGACACACACAGACACAGTCACACACACGCACTCTCACACACACACGCGCACACACACACACACACAGTCAGGCCCCGCGCTGCCTGTGCATCGGCGGCCGCCGCCTCTCCGGGCACCCCCGCGCCGGCGGCTCCGCTCTCCCCGCCGCCGCGGGGCGTCCTCCGCCTGCTGCAGCGCTGCCCGAGCCGGCAGCCGCCGAAGGGGGGGCGGCGGCGGCGGCGGCTCCCGCTGCTCCGCGGCCCCGCACCGGCAGCCGGTAGGTACGGCGGTCCCGCGGCGGCAGCCTGCCCCGGGCGGCTCCCGGCGGGGAAGGCCGGGGAAGGCGTTGCGGAGGGACGGGGTGGTAAGGGAAGGAGGGGAGGGAGACGGGAGAAGGGAGAGACGAGCTGCCCCGGCCCCGCCGCAGCCCCGGTGCCCGCCTCGCCCGGTTCCGGCTCCGCTCTCCCGGCTCCGCGGAGCTCTGCGCCGCCCCCGCCTCTGCCCACCGCACCCCAGGGCAGGGGCTCTCCCTGGTGAGTCAGAAAGTTTGCTTTCCTGGGCGCCTGGTTTTTGTTGTTGTTTGGGGTCCGCCTGTTTAGGGTGGGCTTTTATGTTCCCGTTCCCGCTAGCGGGCGATTTATTTATTTATTTTTACGTTTGTCTANCCCCCCCCGCCGTGGAGAGCCCCGCCGCGCCGGGCACCCTCCCCCGGGGCACACGCCGTGGGTCGATGAGCAGCACACCCTGGACAGCCAGGGTCGGACCTTGGGGTCCCTCCCCGCTTACCACCTTAAGTCCCTCCGAGCCTTGGGTGGCTGCGGCTGCGAGGAGCCCGGCAGCCCTCCTGCAGTTTGCAAAACAGTTTTTGGTGACAGCTCAGGAGGTGACTGTCCCATCTCTCTCCTCCTCTACCTCCCCCTTCCTTCAATGGGTGTTTTAAACAGGTTTCAGCGAAGGTGTAAGTGACGGGATCTCGCCGTGCGACCGCTGAGGGACAGGGGAACCGCTGGGCACTCTTTTTGTAACTAGCAATGTTACTGTAGCGAGTTACCGGCTGGGGAATAACCGTATCCTACCCTGGCGAGGGGTGGGATGAGTTATGGGTCGTGCCCACCTCCCGTTGCTTTGATCTGATCGCTAGAAGTAGCTTGCTGTGGTCTGCTGGGGTTGAAGACCTCTCTTGCAGGTTACTCTTTTGTTCTTTAATTCTAAATGCGTTTTTGGTGAGGGCTTGTGGTTTCTGAAAGAAAGGTAGAGGCTGAATAAATCCATCCCTGGGCAGGTGAGACAGCTTAGATGCTTCCTGTGGATTGTGCATTTTCCAAGGGTTTGTTGTTTTTTCTCTTTTATTTTTTTCCTTCTTTTTTGTATCACTGGAAGTTCTGCTGTAATGTGACAAAAGCTTTGATGTCTTCTGCAATTTACCTCATACTTTTTTTTTCCCTCAAATTTAAAATGAAGTGATAAAATTCACAGACATTGATAAATAAGTTGAAAGGGCTTTGAAATAGTGCATGTTGTGCTTGGCGTGAAATTGTAGATATACATAAAAGAGTAATAACTACTCTGCAGGTTTTATTTAAAACCTTTTTCTCATTGGCTTTGTGCTGAACTCTTCATCTGTTTCAGCTTTTGATTGTTTTTTGCTGTCGAGGTTTCAACTGTTTTTTTGCTGCTGAGGTGCTGTTGTTGTTGGGCTTTAATAATCTTTTAATTGCTTACTTTTACAAATGCTTGCCACTGCAAAAATATCTGAAGTTTGCTACTGCAGGTTTCATTATTAGATCCCTTTTCTAATGCTTTTATTTATTTATCTCTGCTTATTTATTTATTTCTGCTGTAACTGAAGGGGGAGAGAAGGAGAGTAGAGAATCGTCTCTCTTCTGTTTGTGCAAATATGAAAACAACAACAAAACCCCAAAGAAATTACATAAAGAAATTCAGGCACTGGAATAATCCTGAGCTACATTCCAAGAACAAAAATAACTGGTTTGTGTGCTTGCGTGCACCAGGCATTCTGCAGCATGTGGTATTTACAGAACTTGCAGCGTACAGTAGCTTTCAAGTAGTAAGTGAACGTTGTGTATCCTCAGAAGCAAGAAAGTCCTTGACAAGTGGGCAAAACTATAAATACAGTTGAAGAATGCTGGTGCACGTGGGTGTGGGTACATAAATGTCACCAAACTGCTTTAGCTAATTCTTCCTCAGGTTAATTTGTCTTCCTCAACCTGGAATATATGCATCCTTCCCCTTGAATTCTCAGGCACTTCTTCCTGTGTGTGTGTGGATTTTAATGTTAGTCGTAATATCTGTAAAATAGAAAATAATCTGGTAATAGATTTAGAGGACTATTGCCAGGCAAACCAGGCAATAGATCATGAAATCAGACAATAGTATTTTGTTTCCTAGCAACCCCCTACTGCGAAGAGAAAACAAAACGATGCTGGATGCTTCCACATCATGAGAGCTGCTGTGTCAAAACCCCCAAGTAGTAGGTGCAGAACTACTAATTGTGCAGTGAGATCTGCTCCTGTTTCTTTCAGCTGCTTTGTTCCTATGTTCCCTTTGTGAGAAGGGGAGTTGCTGGGGTAAAAGCAGTTAAAGGGTTAAAATTTCACTCTGCTGTCTTAGCTTAATAACAATGTGCTTTAGAATGAAGAGGGCATAAAATTAAGGAGCAAATGTAGACTTTTTTGCCAGTAACAGTGATTTGAAATTCCCTGCTCTTATTGCTGGACTATTTATAAGTCTGTGTTGCTACAGACACTTGAAAATCAGAGTTATCATCTTATGTATCCAGTATGAAATATCTTATTGGACTTTGTCTTGTTAGTTGTCCTTCAGGTTTGTGGTTTAAAGCTACATTTGTTAGAATGTATTGAAAGAAAAATCCTTTGCCTCTCCTAGGAATGGAAAGTTAAAATCCTAAGTGCTGCTTTGCCATGTTTATATTCCTGGCACCCAGTTCACCCTTTCAAAAGAGCTGAAGCTATCACTGTGCAGCAACACTGGGTCCTAAGCCACGATCTTTCTAAAAGTGTTTTTGATAATGCAGTAATTCCCTCTGTTAAAGTGCCTGAGCATTGAAATGGCATCTCGACCCCGGACCGATCTCAGATGCACTTTTGTGCACTGCCATCTATCTGAAAAAATCCATTAGTGCAAGTTGTGGATCTCCCCCGGTATCAGTGCTCACTGCCTGTCGGGTTCCAGCCTTTCCAGCAGGTGTGAGTGCTTACAAGGCTGCTGGAGATGCAAAGGAGTTGAGTAGGCACAGATGAGTAGTTGTACAGAAGAGCTACTACACCTTTTTGTCTCTTTGCCACCTTTCCTTCCTTTATAGGAGTGAGGAGCAAAAAGTTGTTCACAGAGTTTTACCTTCAAGTCTTTGCTATCCAGCAGTATTCACATGGTCACACAGTAAATTAAAAACAGCAGTAGTTTTCCCCTTGGTTGCACCACTGAATCTGTGAAAGTGAAGGTATTCTTTCCATCTGGGAAACTAGACAATCACAAGAAAAAATTTGCTGTGGGGAAGACAGTGAACTTAATCATGTATGCATTATTAAACAACAGTATTTGTGCTAGGTGTGGGAATGGCATTCTCTGAGTGATTTTGGGGTTCACTGTGTTATTTAACAGCTCCAATATATACAGTTTGTTTAGATCTCCTATAGGTATTTTTCTAGTTCATCTCAAGTACTCAGGTACAAAAGTGTTACAACAGATGCCACTTCAATAAAAAAGGGTGAAGTGGAATGGTCAGAGAATAGAATAATTCTGATAAATACCAATGAGCAGCTACTTTCATGCCTGTAACTGAACTAGTGCCTTTTAGTGCCACAGTGTGTGTGGATGGTTTAGTTTAGAACATGTTAATTGAATTTTGGAAGGTTTTATGGATGGAGAGGAAGTAGTCATTTTCCAATTTTTCTTCTCCATTTCTTCCTCAGATGGCATTCATCCCAAACCTTGAATTTTACAATTAGGTAGTCCGCAGATTAAGCTAATTGCAGTCCCCACTTAGCCTCTGCCTGTGTTTATGAGGCAGCAGAGTGAGGGAAGGCAAAGAAAACAAAAAGTACAAACATAAAACAAAGGAGAGAAAGGTCGGGAAGTATTTTGCATGTAAACAATGGAAGACATTTGGAAGTGATTTTAAACACTCTTCACGAAATTCCCTTTATGCCAACTGCATTTGCTGCTGGTAATGAACGTGAAATCTTTCATCTGCTGTCACGTGGGCTGGTGACCAATGGAAATAGTCAATCCATGACCAAAACCAAAGACCAAACAGTGAGTCAAGTCAGTTGTATTTATAAGCATTTGGTAGGTAGGGATTAAGAAATGGACAGGTTTGTTCTTTCCATTTAACAGTGCAACGATGTTTGTGGCTAATGAACCACTGGGGAATGTGCTGTGTATCTTAGTGAAATACACATAATTTTTCAATTTTTTTTGAAGAGGGTACTACAGTAACAAGACTGTAAAGTTCCTGAATGTTTCAGACCTAGAGGCTTAATGATTACTGTAAGGTTGCATATTTACTGAGGTATTCATCTCCCTTTCTTATGATAAGGAACCAAAGCATGATGTCAATTTTGGACTCTCTTGAAGCTTCATTTTTAAATGCTGTAACATAAAAGCACTGAGCTGTCAATTCTTGCCAAATATGGGGAATAAACCATCCAAGTGATTACAGAAACTGAGGATTTGGTTCAGCAAAGCACTGACTTGCATGCCTAACTTTTTTTTTTCTTGTTCTCATGTATGCTTCAACTCATCTCTGCTTGCTCAGAACAACTGGATTTAGGCATGTGGTTAAAGTTAGGCATGTAATTAAATGCTTTGTTGAACATGGGCATTCAGCAAAATCTATGTAACCTTTGAAACTAATGTTCTTGCTTTTGAGTAAACAGAACTTGAGGCGAATTCCTACAGGATAGTAGAGTGAAGGGAAGAAATTTGGGGAAGAGCCAAGTTCACAGTGCAAGGGGTATAAAATTGGGAACTTACTGACAAATAATAGTGATGCTGGAAGGGATCTAGGCTTAAGACCCAGCAGGAAGCAATGCACAAATCTGCAGTGTGACTTGATTACAGAACAGCATGGTTTGTGCTTCAGCTGACAAGACAAAGTTACTATATCCATGAACAAAGAGTTGGGATTCCCTTTTTGTTAGAATCTGCTAAGAACACATCCAGAAACTCTGAATACTGTATCAAAAAGGAAAATATTGTCAATTAGAGTTAAGTTCAAAGAACAAAATACTTGGGGGTCTAGAGGAATTACTGAGGGGAAATAGTAAAAAATAGACATCCTTCTAGGCTGGCATTTAATATGGGAAGGTAGGTTAACTACATGTAGATACTTGAAATGTACTGTAGTCGAAGGAATCTGATTTGCTTTGGTATGTCATGTCAGAGAATACCCAGGAGTAAATTGAGAAATCGAGGAAACAAAAGTTTAAGTTGAATTCTGGTCAAAGCCTAATGACAGAAAAAATGTATTGGAGCCTGTATTAGTCCAGGCAAGAGCCCAATCAATGTGCCTCTCCTGGTGTTTGAAGTAAGAGCAGGCACATCAGTAGCAAATATACCAAATGAGCCAATTTCCCCTTTTCAAGGAGACAGAGAACAAGATCTCACGGCCCTTTTTCACATCTCTGTTCTAGTTTTAGCTGCAGGTTACAAGAGAAACTAGGCCAAATACCAGGCCAACCATCCTTGACTTGATTTTTCTCAAACCATGAGCCAACAATGCACTC
>VYZU01074124.1:17919-29324 GCA_013401355.1 Ceyx cyanopectus | reverse complement strand
CCCCCCCTTCCCTTGCTGGCTCCCCCCGCCCGCGCCCTTGCTCCGCCTCAGCCGCCGGCTCTCCTCCCGTTATTGTACGTTTCAATGGCGACGGCGGCTCTTGAGGGGGGCGGCAGGGGTTTCCTCCGGCTCCGCATACCGCCTCTAGGAGGAGTCACCGCAACCTGGGCCTGCAACAACCCCCCTGTCGCTGCCGCCTTCCCAGACGCCGCTCCTCCTTGCCCGGGCCTGCGGGGCTGCCGCTGCCGCCTCCCCGCGCGGGCTCGGGAGGGAAAGGGCTCCTCTGACCCTCGGCTCCCGGGAGCTGCGGGGCTTGCGTTAGCCGGGAGCGTACAGGCAGAGAGACCGGCCTCCCTGCGCTGGGGGTGAAGGAGTTGGGAGCCGCGGACGTTTCAGGGGAGCCCAAGTTCGGGCTGGTGCTCCAGAGGCGGTTTTGAAGCGCCCTTCGCCCACCTCGCCCGGTTAGTGTTGGAAAGGGAGCCGCCCAGCCCCTGTCCTTCGGGAGAGGTGGCCTGTGCGGCTCCGAGCGGTGCATTTAATCCAAGCCTTCCCCAACTGGCTGTAAACCGCTCTAACAAAGAGCACCGGCAGCCCTTTGTGTCTTGAGGCGTCACAAGCTTTTAACCTCGGCCGCGGGGGCTGCAAACTTCGCCGGCTTCCCAGAGCGAAGCGCAGCTCGGGGGCTCCAGCTCCGAGACGCGGCGATGAGCGGCTGCGCTCCGAGTCTCGCCGTCTGTCGGCAGCACCGAACACGCGATCGCAGTGATGCGAACGAGGGTGCGGGGGCTGCACCTTCTAAACCCACGAGATTGCGTTGATACCGTCGTTCCTGTACCGACACCGTCACCCCGAGCTCAGCCGAGGCTGCTGCAGTGCACCGAGACGCGGTACTGACCTAGACCCCGCCGACCAGCACGCAGCCTGACTTCGGGAGAGCAGCTGGAACAAGACATTCCGGAGTAAGAGAGCTCACACGGTTCTGTGATTCACGCTTTGGAGTCTGCTCTCCACAGCTTTTTGAAAGCAGGCTCAAGATTCTTTGGAAGCGTACAAGAAAAACATGTATGAATTTGATTTATAATCAATGTCTATCAATATGTTAAGGGTGAGTGTAGAGAGGATGGAGCCAGACTTTTCTCAATGTCATCCAATGACAGGACAAGAGGCAATGGGTGCAAGTTGGAGCACAAGAGGTTTAGGGTCAACACAAGGAAGAACTTTTTCTCAGTGAGGGTGCCAGAGCCTGGCAGGGGCTGCCCAGGGAGGTTGTGGAGTCTCCTGCTCTGGAGACATTCCAGACCCGCCTGGATCTGTTCCTGGGTGACTTGGTCTAGGTGACCCTGCTCAGGAAGGGGGGTTGGACTAGATGATCTTCTAGGTCCCTTCCAACCCCTAATATATGAATCTGTGAATAAATAAGGGGAAGTCTTACTTGCATCTTCCCTGTGGAGACTTTGAACTTAGCAAAGCAAAAAGGTATCTGTAGACTTGTGAGTATACTGAGCCATATTGAGGGTAGGGGGACCAAAAGATTTTAAATTATTGAGCATAAAAATTAAAGACGATATAAAACCTATGTGAAAAAGGAGAAAGAGCATCTAGGTTTTTTCTAAATCCGGACAGAAATGATTGCAACCAATAGTCCTACCAATCATGAGTGTGGTACACAGATTTTTAATTCAAAACATTTGAGAGGAGACAAAATAAGCATCACAAATATTTGAAAACAGTCCCAGTTGGTTACAGATTAACATCAAATAGTTGCCGTGTGATAGCTGCACAAACATGTAGGAGGTTTCTAAAGGGAAGAAAAAATAATGTCTCTTCTATGTGAGACAAACTTTTAAAGTTAGGACAACTCACTCTGTTTATAGAAACGTTTGTGAGTTTATAAACACTCTCCTCACACGCAGGCATATTTTTCAGCTTTAATGTAGAGGTTTCCATACCCCCCACATAAGTACGTGCTGCTCAGATGGCTGAGGTGAAATAAATTGAGGGGAGGCTGGGCACCCTCTTTCATGCTGTAGCATGGTCAGCCGCTGTCAGAGGCTGAGAAGAGGGTTACAAATTCAGTGAGTGTGGGGCTGCTGCCTCCTTACAGAATTATTGTGTTCCCTGCAATGAGAATCTAACCCCATTTCTTCTCCCCCACACCAGCTTGCTACCAGCTTTCGTGCTGCACGTCCAGGAGTAGCTGGTGACCCTGAGGAAGTCACCGTGCTGCTGACAGTAGAGCAGGTATGTGAGAGAGGACTGTTCTGCAGCTGGTTTCTGCTTTTTGCTTAGGCTATTTCTTTAGGGTGTGTGGTCTGGGAGGAGTCTGTGTTCGGGGAAGCAGCACCAGCACAGGGAAAATCTGGATGCTTTGCTGCCCAAGGAATGGCCTCCTGCAGCAGGAGGCTGAAGGCAGCAGACGTGCTGCACTGTGGGACAGGAGGAGGCTGCAGACCTGCACAGTGTACTGCTGTCTAGAAATCATTTATTTTTAAAGTAGTCATTGGTGCCTGAATTTTAATGGCGTTTTCCCTGTGTTTGTGATTAGTTACTGTCCCCCTGTAACTTTCACGTCCATATTGTTCTTAACCTAAATGTTAACTGCATTGTATGTGTTACGTTGCTTCAGGTATTTCCGTATGACTCTGAGTTGCTTTACCACACAAGAACAACCAATTCCTGGAGTAGAACAAATCAGAACAAGGCAGCATTTGGACAGAGCTTCCACACGTTAACTGTTGTGCAGGAACTCTGCTTTTTTAGAGCACCTAAGACATATGGGGGGGTCTCTCTGAGTTCAGTGTCAAACACTGAGGCTGCAAAGGCCAAGGGAGGAGTTTAGGTGCAGGAGGTCACCTAAACTACAGGGTTGCACTTGGCAGGGTGGGTATCTTCCCAAATCCTAAGTCTCTATAAACGACTGAGAGTTCCAGATTTTTGGTCTCTAGATGCATTCTCTGGCCTCTAGGTCTAGCTGTTGAGGGAAGAACTGTTGTTAGTAACTGCAGTGTTGGATTAAGACCCAGCTTTCCCATCAGCAGGAGCAGAGTCTACCCTCCCCAGGTTGTGCACAGACCATCTGCCTGTTGACTTCCCTCGCAAACACAAGCTGTTACTCTGTCAAAATAAACAACGTGTCTATTGAGGGAGCATTTTGAGACTGCTGAGGGGAGAAACAGCCTGGGGATGGCACCCTCACTTGGAATGCTGACTGCCCAACTCTCCAGCCAGGGCAGAATCAGCCTGGGGATGACACCCTCGCTACTGGGCAGAAGCTGTTACGCTTCAGACACTGCTATATTTCCACAGCCTCAGAAGCAGGGGACATGGCTTTATTTTGCTTGGGCTGGCAGGTGTCCAGGGCTGTCCTGGCAGCACAGTGATGTGCTGTGACAGATCTACAGCCAGATGAGAGGACAGTGTCACTGTGGGGTGACAGAGTCAACAGACAGGGGAATAGGCAACGGGCACAGGCTTTGCTCTGACAGTGATCACTGCAATACCTGTCATGGCCTGCAAAGCCAAAGGCACCTTCCTCCTTACTACCACACCTCACCAAAATCAACACAACAGTTCAGATTCTGCTGTCCCTAAAGGTTCCTTCATCTCTCTTGTTGTTCCTGTGCCTCAGGGATTCTCAGAAGCCAAGCAAATGCTGGATCAGGATGCGCACTCCCCAGTGCCCTAACACACTGGAGCTGATGGTGCTGCCTCTCAGCACAGGCCTGAGGAGGACTCTGTCCTCTCCCCAGCCTCTCTTTCCACTGAACTGGGCAGAATAGCATTTTAGAGACTTCTGTCCCTCGTCCAGATCAGCTGAAGTTTGCCCCCCAGTTCCGCAGTGATCCGGGCGAGCGGCGGGTGGCAGACGGCGCCGGCGCCTCCGCACGCTGACCCAAGAACCACTCCCGAAGGGAAAGGCACCCCCAGGGTGGATCTGGAGTATCTGCATGAGTTGTTGCTCACAAAAGACACAGAGAAACAAGTGAACAGGTATTTTTATAAAAGGGCAACGAAGAGTGTACATCACGTGTAACAAATGCAGGTTGTACTGGAATACATGTGGCACGTGAATGGAAACAGAAACGCGGCAGAAACATCCACACAAAGGAGTCAAAGCTCCAGCAAGGCACAGGGAATTCAGATTCCTCCTGGAAAACAGTGGGTGACACTTTAAACGGGGTGTCACATTTACCACTGCAACAACCATCTGGTCCAAGACATTGTTCATCACCTCCTGCCTGGCTTTTTAGTCCTCCTTTGGTTTTTCAGAAGGCCATTCCCCAAACTAACTTCCTCCTGGAACCTCTCATCTTTATTCTCAGAACAGTGTGGGGAATAGGGGTTTAAAATAGCAATACACAGCTTCTGCATTGCAGTTTTCAACACAACACAAAGCAGCACCTCCAAATGAGGGAAGCGCTATTTTCTTTATCAGATAAATGGACACTCGGTGATTAAACATACGGAATTTCCATCTCTTACAAGGCTGAAATGCTTTAAACACATGGGAATGAAGCAGCAGTTTACTTTTACAAAACTGCTGAGCAGTAATCCAGAGATTTAAGTGTACCCCTAGTTTCAAGGGCAGGTATGGTGTCATTAAGTCACTGGATTAGTTAATGGGCACGAGAAATAGGTAACTGAGGTACAGGTTGTGTTCTGACATAAAAGATTCATAAGCTATTTTTCATTCACATGGATGGAAATTATTTAATCAGATCCCTTTCCTTGTACATGTTAAGTGATTAATCCTTTAATGTCTTTTCAATTTTTATCACATTGAGAAAAGGTTTGCTTAAAAACTTAATAATGGAAAAATACATCTAAAGAAAACAAAAATATTTACAGTATTTCAATTCTGTCATGATCAGTAACTCCTTATAGCACAGCTATCTCTGCTTCTCTAAAATACTGCTAGAAATGTTTGACATGGAACTCATTCAAAATTCCCAGCACTAAAGGATAAAGAAAATCAGTGTTATCATATTACAAAAAGAAAGAAAGAAAGAAAGAAAGAAAGAAAGAAAGAAAGAAAGAAAGAAAGAAAGAAAGAAAGAAAGAAAGACACTCATTTGGGCTGAAGAAGCTGCTAACAAGGTCAAGAAGATTGTAGAAAAGAACAGCCCTTTGTTCTCTTCATCCTAGCAATTATTTAGAGTGTAATTTTCCTGAAGGTCAAAAAAAATCCAAGTAGCTAAACTACATCAAAAGGAGTTGAATCAGCACAGTGACAGTAATAATTACTGGCAACAAGTATATTACAGCACTGACATTCATGAATGACAAATAACACTGGGTATTTCACACACAGGCTGCAAAGGTCAATATAAAAACAAGTGTAAAAAGCTTATTGAGATTTAAATGTCTCAATCAGTGTCTATTAATAGCTACACAGAAACAATGCCCTGTCAGGATCTACTCACAAGTCATCACTTGACTACACAAATATTGTACATTCTAAGCCACCAAAGGAAGAAAAAACCAATAATCTAACATCTCTTGTAAAATTCAAGGAAACCAGATTTGCAACAACAACAAACTGCTCCAGAGTCATCCTCCTGCAGAGGGTGGGTGATGAATGCCTGACCAATGTTGGCTGATAAGCAGACTTTTGGCAGTGTGTCCCAGTTCCAGAAACAGAAAAAATGAAGGCTCTTGGAACACGACAGCTCCCTGGCAGCCTCTGCTCTGTTCTCCAGACCCCCTCTGCCCCTGTTTCCCCTGTCTTTACAGGGAGAAGAGGGAGTTACAGGAGTAGACACCCCAAAAGCCTGCAGCTGCTTGGTCTGTAGCACTGCAAGTGGTGGGCAACACCAGGGTAAAAACAAATCTCTTCAGGGCAGAAGGGAAGGTTGACTGAAGCAGTATTTTGAAGCATTACTGTGAGAAAACAATGGAATTATCACAAGAAGGAATTTCACAGTCCCAGCAAAACCCCAGGAGGGACAGTAGGCTGATGAACAGTGCAAAGCAAGGACACAAGTTCTGCTCCACGAGCTTTACAACCAGTCCTTCCACACTTACCATTAATATGTCTGACCCAAACTCTGTGACAACAACAAAATAATGTTTTTCAGAAAAAGGTTTTTCTTTTTTAAAAATCTGCAATATTCTGTCTAATTCTGAGTCTTTTTGTTTTGTTTTGTTTTTTTTAAAAAAAGAACACATTTATTCAATAACTTCAACAAGCAAACCAAATCAAAAGAAAGCTACAAAGTTAAACTGGTGTCAGCACCCAGCTTTTTAAACAGCAGAAGCTTTACAGCCAACTCCAAAAACTGACAAACGTCCACAGCCTTCGTTCACGTTCTGCTGATGTTTTCATCAGATCAAAACGTGTGCCAAAGGAGGGCTGCAAGAAGTGGGAAGTGTAGCAGGGAAGATGGGTAATCCAAGTGAGATGATCAAAACGTGATCAGTCTGGTGTGAAGGTGCAGAAGAAGCCACTCTGTCTGGGACAAAGACATCTGGAAACAACAGGGACAAAACCAGGGGAAGGGATAAATAAAACCCAAGTGTGGAAGGAGAGGAGAGCCTCCCCCGGCAAAGCACTGGCACGTAAGGCTCAGTGTGAAGCAAAGCCTAAAGGAAACCTCCCACACACTGCTGGATTTAGAGGAGGGAAAGCAGTAGCAAGAGACAAAGGTGCTTCATTAGGTACCTACCAAGAACTTGCTGTTTTCAAGATGTGCTTCTGTTGCTGTTTCAGAGCCTTCTGGCCAAGCCCAAGTGGACGGGCTGCAGAATGCTGCTGAAGAGGACACAGCGACTCTCCCCAGACTAACTGCTTTACAACAGACTGCCTCCAACCAGAAGAGACCATTTTCCATCCACTGGTCCCTAACATAGCCCTTGTGAATCCTGTACATGCAGTTTTGGAGAGACCGTTAAGTCTGGGAGAGGTCAGTGGTACCTGGTCCCTGGGCACGGCCTGTGTGGATGCAATTACCCCCACTACAAACTGTTTTGCTTATGGAAAGCACTGTTTAACTAGTGAGAAAAAAACCAAACGCAATAGGAATGTCCTTAGGACATTTTGGGTGAGGAACTTCTACAAACATATTCCAAAAACCCATTAAAAATATATCTAGAATAAAACACAAGAAGAAAAAAGAGCAAACAAGTCGCCCCCCAAAATCTTTCATAAAAAGAAACATTATCAAACTACAGATATAATTGTTCTCATTAAAAAAGAAGGAAAGAAAGCACACACAGCACCTGCAGTCCTGTCAGGTTCTCCCCTCCTCCCCATGCTAAAATGTAAAAATTAAAAATACGAATAAAAATAAATTAACCCTTTCATCAGCCATTTCTTCCCTCATGACTCTGATAACTGAATACCTCTGTTAGAAGCCTTAAAAAAAAATCTGCAAGTCTTCAGCCAAATCTGCCAGTAGTTTTCTTCTGCTTTCTGTAATCCTGGAATGACTCACCAGAAGACTTCTCCTGCACTGGTGAGGGGAGATGAGTGTCGGGTACAGGTGCCCTGTGTGGAAGATCAGGATCATCCCAGCTGAGCTGGCAGAAAGAATAACCAGTGAAGGTTATTGCCTTTCTGGATCTATCTTTAAAGACATCCCTTTGAACAAAGTCAGCACTTTCCCTTGGAACTGCTTATTATTTAGTTCTGCCTCATGATTTAGATAATCTTTCTAATAATAACAGCCCCGATTCACCAGAGTAATTAAATATGCAAATGGAATCAATTCAGCCAGTGGGAATCACACAGTCAAAGCTCAACATGTGGTTTGCTGCTCGGGCAAAAGGGACTCTCAGTGCACTCGGGACTAGAAGTGTTAGGAGTCATGCTGGCAGGGTATGTGCTTAATTAATTTCAGCTTTTTGTAACAAATTTTAAGAGCTGCGGTGGAAAGACACTGCAGAATCCATGTGAAGAGGGTTTAACCTCCAGCAGTGGGATCTAAGAGATGCCACTTGATGCAAAGCATCCAGAATTGTATATTCTGCCCTTCAGCCAGCTGGGAAACGTCCTCTGCACCCCTCAGCACTCTGCCCAAACTTTATTTCCCATCAATGAATGCATTAAAACATTTAACAATGGAATTTAACCCTCATGATCCTTATTTTCCATCTGGAAGTACATCTGTCAAGAGGTAAAATCAAAAAGGGCCTGAACAGGCCAGCAGAATAATATTTCTGGGGGGCTCCAGACAAAGTACATCCAGTGTGTGTGGTAGGGACCAAACAGGAAGCAAAGGAATTATTCAATGAGAATAATTTTCCCCACACTCCACATTTTCCTCCTCTGGCAGGGTATTTCATGCCTTCAGAGTCCACTATTGATTTTTTTCTTGCCAAAAAGTGTGGGGGGGAAAGGTATATAATAATTCATAATTTAATGGGAGAATAAAGTTTGTGATGAAAGGGTTAAAGATGGAATCATCAACGAGATAGGTGGAAGTTTGTCATCTGGCAACCAGAAACAGTAGCAGTTTTATGCTGTCCTCTGAGCAGCTCTGCACGGAGCGTGGGGGGTTTCACTGGGTCCTCTGGGGGTTCAGGCAGGATTTCTGTTTTGGTTCAAGGGATTCCCCCCCAACAGAAACACTGTCTGCGTCCCGCACCCATCCACACAGCAGTCGCTGGAAAGCCAGCCCAATTCTTCACCCCAAGAGTCTGACCACAGTCACAGAACCGAGCGACGATGACTGAGGAGAAGGCAGAGCAGCAGTGGAGCCCTGCTGCTAGCCCCTGGAGTGGGCAGAATGTGCTGGGCCTCAGCGGGCGGCCTCCGGGCACAGGCTGCTGCCTGGCGACCAACTCCTCCCGAGCCCCGGGGAGGGAGCTTGCAAAACATCTCCAGCAACTCGTCAGGAAGGTCCTTCTTCTCCTCTCGTTCTGCTGTCGTTCCCCAAGCGGCTTCCCCCGCAGGCTGCTCTCACTTTCTGGCTATCAGCCAAGGAGTCTGACCCTTGAGGCGGCAGACAAGCGGTTGCACATGAGAACAGCCAGGTGGGATGAACAGTCAAACCCCCAGCCTCAGGCTTCAGCGGGGACAGACCCTGGCACTAAGCTGTCTGATTCAGGGTGCTGCACACCCAGCCTCTGCCCTTTGGGTCTTTCCTGAAACATGCACTGATGTCTGGCCAGAGCAGCTCATCAGTGAAGTTTCACCCATCCATCCACACGCTCTCTTTGGCCACAGTGGTTGATGAGATTGTATCATGAGCTGTGGGAACAGCAACCTGGAACTTTTATCTAACCTGCTTTGGTTAAACTTCCAAGGCTGTCCAGTCACTGCTTTTTGACCTCATGACGGGCAAGTGTGTGTCTTACACACACTTTTTCCATCAGTTGTCTTTCCTCTTCAATACTTCAGTGCAACTGCAACCGAGTTCAGGTCCTTGCCCTCACTCTATGACAGGAGCAACTCCTGACCAACATCCAACAGACACAAACCTGCAGAGGAACTACTGTGGGACTGCCAGGATCCTCCCATGCCAGGCACCAGCTGCTGGCATTAGTGTCACAGGCTGAGCTCACAGGACCATCAAGCTGTGCCACTCCTACAGAGGTGGCTACTCCTGAGAGAAACCCATGGGAATGAGCTAGCCCAGTGCCCTGGAGAATGGGATCTGTCAGAGGAGATCTCCCCACAGCTGAAGTCTATCGATCCCATGTGCCAGGCTGCAGAAAAAAGCAGCTGGCTGGCAAGTGAAAGTAGGGATTGCACAGACCTTCTAGTCAGCAGCCTCCACTCCACAATGCCACTCTCAGAAAGGCTTTAAAACACTTTTTGCCAAATTAAGTTCAGCTTAAGTTTATGCTGAAGGGAACATTAAACAAGTCTCAGAAGGTCATGAATTCTGCTGCCCACAATAAGCACCTCAAGAGCCCAGCAGCTTATTTGAAGCCAAACCAGTGCTCCAGACAGACTGACCCAAGAGAGTGGAGGAGGGAAGGGTGAAAGCTCATCCTGACACTCAAGTGTGATGCTGGCAGAACACAGCTCTGTGGCACCCAAATCTCTTGTGGTTGGCAGTGGTGAGAGTACCTCCAGTGGTGCAAAGCAAACCACTTCTGCTCAGACTACCCCTCTGTTGGCACAAGTCGGGTACTTCCAAAAGCTCTGGCAATTGCATTTCAAGGTCCCCTGTGCCCCAGGCAAAAGCTTTCCCTCTCACAAACATACAAATTTAAAAGCAGCACAAGAAATAAAACAGAGACAGTATCACCTTGAGACTCTTCACCTTTCAGAGGCTGTGTCAAGACAAGGCAAAGATGCACACTCTGCTTTTAGATCAGCCAAACCCAATCCCATGCAGCACCATCACAAATAACAGTCATAACCCAAAAGCGGGAGCAGGAGGCATCAGCAGGTTCTTCCAGGGATCTGTAAGTTTTTGAGAATTAAACACAGCCTGTACTTTTAGAAGGGGCTAAAAAAGATCCAAACTACTCATCCTGTGGACAGAATGCTATGAGACTGAAGTAGAAATTCACTCTAAAACCTTCCACACCAGCCCATAAGCATACCCAGAGGAGTCTTTAGGGGGTGTTTCACAAGTGTGTAACAGCAGCCCGGGGCTGGGGGCTGTTCCGGTAAATAGCTGCTGCTCCAATTAGCCCAACCTCACAGCTGCAGAGCCCTGTTCCCTGGATCTTACACTATCGAGTGTATTAATGAGAAAACAACAATCCCTCACTGCTCTGCAGCTCGTTTTCTTCCTCTGCCATTTCCCCTCCAGTATCCCGAGCATCTCATGGAAACACCACACGTGGGAAGTTTCATCCCAAGGACAAAGTTGACTGGTGAGCACTTCAGCTGGCCCAGGAAGGTGGATGTAGTTTAGGGAGCAGGGTTTTTCTTCCACTGCTTTGCTCATTTTCTAAGAGCAGGGTACTGAGATGTCCACTTCAGTCCGACAGTGTAATTTTACTTGATGAGTAGTTTAGACTCGAGATGTTAACAAAGGCAGGTCAAGAAGAATAATTAAGATGTATGTATGCAAATTACAACGACATGCTCTGCAAATCTGCATGCAACCTTTGGTTAACATTTAACAAAGCCGTGTAGATTGATTTCTCTAATAGGATACCATCAATGTATTCTGCCATGTGCTTAATTTTAAATGAGTCTTTAATTAAGCTTCTTGCAGGCCTACAATTTACAGAATCACAGAATCACAGAATCACAGCATGTCGGGAGTTGGAAGGGACCTAGAAGATCATCTAGTCTAACCCCCCTGCCAGAGCAGGATCACCTAGACCAAGTCACCCAGGAACAGATCCAGGTGGGTCTGGAATGTCTCCAGAGCAGGAGACTCCACAACCTCCCTGGGCAGCCCCTGCCAGGCTCTGGCACCCTCACTGGGAACAAGTTTTTCCTTGTGTTGACCTTAAACCTCTTGTGCTCCAACTGACTCCCATTGCCTCTTGTCCTG
>VYZU01074124.1:0-17212 GCA_013401355.1 Ceyx cyanopectus | reverse complement strand
ATTTCCCCTTACGGAATCCATGTTGACTACTTGTGATAAGCCTCCTTTCCTCCAGATGTTTAGAGATGGCAGCAAGGCCAAGCTGTTCCATCACCTTTCCAGGGATGGAGGTGAGGCTGATGGGCCTGTAGTTACCCGGGTCCTCCTTTTTGCCCTTTTTAAAGATTGGGACAACATTGGCCTTTCTCCAGTCCTCAGGCACCTCTCCTGTTTTATTTATAAAGACATGAAAATTTCTCACTGACTAAGGCTGGTTTTCAGGAGGATTATTCCAGCTCACGGGAGGTGCTCTGTTTTATTTATATTTATTATTGTTTCCAGCTCATGGGAGCTGCTCTATTTTAACCAGAGGCAAGAGACTGAGAGCTTCTCTTTGCACTCACTAACTCCACAGCTCCTGGAGAAGGTGTTACTGCTCCTGCACGGCCAAGTAGCAGCCTCTAGAGGAGGAGGCTTTGCTGTCTGAAATCTGACCAAGAAACAGACCTTGTTTGATAATGGTTAACTTTGGCATCTCTCAGTTCCTAGTGTTCAGGGGCTTCTGTCAGATTTTCCAGCCATACCTCACTTTAGTCGCCACAAAGTTTAGAATTTAACTTTAATAAAAAATACATAATATCCTGAAATATTTTTGGATGATTCCAGCTTGAAAAAATGAAAACGACCTTTAAATCTATACAGGGCAGTTCCTTTAGGCACTTTTAATGCAATAATATATTAAGTTCCTGTATTTATCATGTGTGCACAAATATCATGTAAATATTACAGCTGTAGTCCAGGACAAAACAAGCATAATGCAGACATAGAATTATACAGAGAACTAACAGACGGGGAAGAAGGGGGTCTAGTATTTTCTGTACAAAAAAATAATAATATATGCAGCTTTTTGATAATTTGTAAAAATGCATAACTTTTGGCATTTCAGAAAACACCATTGTATAAAAATAAATATTCTATGTACAGTAACACACACAAGCCAGTCCAGGGTTAGAATCATCACTGCAAAAGAAGACATAAACAGGTGTTAGTGACAGCTCACCAACAATTGTTAATGACAGCTCAACAGGGGAAGGGACAACTCCACGGGATGGAAGGGAGGGGGACAGCAACAAGGAAGCTGTCTCTAGGGTCTCAAGGAGGAAAAGAAACAGTGCTGACTCTCTGGGCAGGGAGGATGAAGGGCTGCTCTGGGATGACTCTCCACCTCCACTTTCTCTGAGTACCAAAGCTCAGAGCAGGTACTGCAGGTGGGCTGGAGCACAGGAGTGGCAGAGGGCTTTGGGGGAACCTGCCCTGTGCTGCAGTCCCGCTGCCAGGCCAGCCCTTAGTGGGAGCACCGGTGCCAAGAGCCCACCTCATGGGCTTGGCCCAAACGAGCTTTGAACCTCTGCCCTGCTCCCAGCAGCCTCCATGGCACCCGGGTTGCCCCGGGCATGCCAGCTCCCAGCCTCAGACTAGCTGGGAATCCAACCTTTGTGCAGCTCAAATGCCACAAACGTGGTTCTCTCCTGGTTAGCCCTAAAGCTGAACTGCATCATATGAATGAGGGGGAGGGCTGCTTGCTGCTTCTCAGGGGTGCAGTCCTGGAGATCCCACAAGTGCCTCCACACCCTATAGCTCTTGGGCAGACTGGCTGAAAATCATCAGCATGACCCGTGTCTCTGATAGCTCAGCACAGTCACAACATTCCCAGAATTGTTTTACCTTGTTCCAGCAGCCTTGAACTGGAAGGCCATCTTCCCCCTGCAAAAGAGGTGGAAGGAAGAGCAGTTTAGGACACGGAAACCAGCAGAGACGGAGGCACGAAGGGGCAGGTTAACTGCTGCAACAAACAGTCTGCACCCGGGCTGGAGGAACGGGCTGGAAAATATTCCTCACCCCCGGGGAGTGACCCAGACCCAGCTGCCATAACCAATGGAGCTTGGAGCAAGGGCTGGGGCTGGAGAGAGGAGGTGTCTGCAGGCTGTGCAAGGAACTTGTATGCACGAGGTCTGGAGGTTTTTGCTCCTTGCTGAGGACAGCCTTAGCCAGGCTCCCGTGCAGGAGGCAGGAACACAGGAGGTGCCATCAGCCAGAAAAACAGGGTGGGAGGTGGCAGTGGGAAGTGGGAGATGGCTGAGCTATGTCCTCGGGCTTGACTCTGCAATGCCCCAGAGGCAGCACTGACCTTCAGTCCTGAAGAGGGCCTGGAAACCCCTCCATTTCCCTCTGCCCCCTCAGTTAAGGGGTTTGTCCTGTGACAGAAACCCATCTGTCCCCCTTGCCTCTGAGACATGAGGAGGGCAGGCAGCTGGGCAGCTTCTCTGCTGACTCCTTCAGCAGGGGCTTTTGTGAGATCTGCAGTGTGAAAATCCCCCTGCAATTCTGTAGCCCTGAAGTCTTGGGCTACACTTCCTAATGCCAGCATGGGAATATTTTTTTTTATTACTATCATGACTATTTTATAATGTTGAAGAAGTACTTTAAAGTATTTGTGGGTGCTTTAAAGACTGCACTACTAAAAGCCTGAGACCAGATGGATGGGAAAAGCTTTTGTGAGCTACTGCCATTAATTTAATCTCAGTGCAGCCCTACTTGATGTGGGAAAACAGGGAGCTACGTCAGTGACCAAGTGGGATGTCAGAAGTTACACCTCTGTCAGGAGAAGCCCAGTGCTCTGCTGTGTGAGCCTCAGGGCCGGGGGCTGTCGCTGCTCCCCAGAAGGCTGGAGAGCAAGGAGTGAGAAGGTCCAAGGCACGATGCAGGCACGTTTTGTCACTCGGGTGACTCTGTGCTTACTTCTGCAAGCACTGCGTGAGAAATGGCAGAGCCTGTCCTCCCGTTTGAGAGGGGGAAGGAAAAACCCAAACGGAAAAGTACAGTGAGAAACGAACTGTTTAAGGGAGACACGCTTGCAAGGGACTGACAGGGTGAATGTTGCCACCATATTGCTTTTCAAATGCAGTGTTTAGACTGTGGTCTCCTTGTGGTGCTTCCTCCCCTTCCCCCTTGCTCTGTGGAAATCCTGAGTTCCAGGTTAACAAGCGGGCAATTTGTGTCATTCCCATTGGTACCGGGTGGTGTAGTGCATTGTAGGAGGAGATGGGAGGTTAGGTGTATGAAGGAATGTGAAGCCAGGGAGTAACAGCTTAGGGATCAAAGGAAGGCCAGGGGGTCACAAGGAAATGTTTGTTGCCCAGCAGGGAACCATGCCACGCTGCCAGTCCCCAGTGTCTCCTTCCACATTGCCCAGATGAGCACAGCATTAGTCCACGGGCACAACCAGGGATGTGTCAGCTGCTTGCCAAGCTTCTAGCCTAGTTGGATCACAAACCATGCTTGTTCATGTTCCCGAGCTAGCTCGCATGCCAGAGCACGAGGTAGGAAGAACAAAGGCAGCCCAATTAATGTTTCACATGGGCTTGCTAACAGGATAACTATGTTTTTCAGTCATCTTAACCTCTAGGGTGACTGAGGTGACACTGAGCAGCATCAGGCTGTGCTGGACACACACAAGCACTTAAAACAGAGTTAACTAGGGGCAACGAGCATTGCAGATCCTTGCTGGAAAGCCAAGCCAGCTCAGAGGCAGGTCCTCCTGTGTTAGTCTGCTGAAAGCTGTCAAAGTGAAGGCAGAGGACATTGAAGCAGCTGTAAAGAAATTCCCATTCCCACTACGTTTTTCCTCGTGCCACAGAATAAAGCTGGCAGCTGCTGTGAATCCTGGTGGGAAGGGAAGGGCAGCAGCAGTGTGAGGAAGGCAGGGTGGAGGCAGGTGGGGAAGGACTGCCAGGTGTTTCTAGGGCATGCAGCTATGCAGAGGCCTCAGCAAAGAATCAGCCAGAGCTGGGAACACACTGGCATGCAGGAAAGGGAAGGTACACCATACCAATGGGCACGGGGCATCCAGGCCGTCCAGCCCAGGTAACCCCGGCTCACCCTTCTCGCCTTTAAAACCTCGGAGACCCTGTTTGTGAAACCAACCACTGTGTTATTTTGGTGAAGGCCGGAGGGGAGGCTGAGCCCCCCGGGACTGTGGCAGGGCACTCAGCTGCATTCCCAGAGCATGGTCCAGCTCTGCCTGTGTAAGCAGCAGCTGCAGATTCCCTTCTGTCTTTCCATAATCTCTGAGTCAGGAGGTGCTTCTCCAGGTTAAATCTCAGAGGATGGGAATGGAGTTCCCTCTGGCCTGAAATCACCCTCTCTTCCTGCCCTTTACTGGAAATCCAGCAGCTGTGGTGCACGACTCACCAGTACTCCTGGGATTTATGGCAGTGCCACAGGTTTCTGGCAGCGTTTGCTGCAGTGTGAGTTCAGATGCAAACGCCTTCAAACTCCTCCTACATTCATTAGTTTGCACAGATTTACAGACAGCGTCATTTGACAGAAACACATCCCACTTTAGAGAACTGACATGTGTCTTCCCTCTGGGTACTGCAGCTTGAGTGCCCTGCGTGGCTCCCGGGCGGTGCCAACCTGGCCTTACTCCAAGGCAGGAACAGCAGCCGCCAGGCACTGCCCTCACGCAGACGTGGTGACGATCAACATCTCCAGAGAAGAGCCAGAGCTGGCAGCAGGGGAGTCCCGGGGCTCTGTCCACAAAGGAGAAAGCCCTGGGCTCCCAGCACATGGGACACCCCCATGTACCCAAACCTCTGTGAGCTCTAGAAGAGGAAGGAATATAACCATGGTCACTCACCAGCCTGATTGCCCAAAGGATTAGTGGTTCCCCACTGAAGGAAGCAGCTATGCCACAGACTGCAGTGGGAACCAGGCTAGACCCCTGGGTGGGTGTTGTACTTTTGGAAGACCATTATTATTTGTGTTATCATTTCCTTCTTTCTTCACCACCAACAAATCTTGAAACAATACATTTGATGAAACAGAACATACCAACGGACAGGGTGCATCTAATCCAGGCGCTCCTTGGTCTCCCTTATCCCCTTTAGACCCTCTAGAGCCTTTCTTGCCCCTCTCCCCCTGTAAATAACAGTTTAGTCCAAGAAAAAAAAAAAAAAAAAAAGAAAAAAAAAACACAAAAGCTTTAGGATCATCCATTTCAAACAAATGTCAGCCAAAATAAAATAAAATAAAAAAAAGATAAACATTTAGGAAACATTTTAAAAGAGGAGAAATCTCCCCTTGAAGTGATTAAGTGAAAAACAACATATGGAGCTCCTATCCACTACTGAGCTGAATAAGCACGTTGGGCACTGCTAAAATCCCACCCTGGACACACTGCAAATGCTCTGCAGCAAAGGGACTGCCTTATGGCCAGCAGAGCTGTCCTGCCTCCTCCACCATACCCTCATTAGGAGCTTACTTCTCTGGGCTTCCCATACATTCAGCATAGCATATGTTCAGAGAGAGGGGCACCCTTCAGACTTGCAGGATTGGCAGACATTCCTCAGGCCAGCAGCGTGCCACCTCACCTCAACCTGCAGCCACCGGCTCCCTCCTCTGCCACAGGAGCTCCAGGGCAGCACCTGCCAGGTGCCTCATAGCAGAGCCCCAGGCAGACTCCAGACTCTGCTGGCACAGATGCTCTCTGTTGATTGTACTTACACAAATTCCCATTCTTACAGAAATTCTCACCCGTGGCAGTGTTTCTAGAAGCTTTCCCTTCAGCTATTTAATGACCATTTTGCCACCAGGGTTGATCACTTGTTGCCAAAAAGTTTGGGTTTTTTTTTTTGTTTTTTGGTGTTTGGTTTTTGTTGTTTTTTTTTTGGTTTTGTGTTTTTGTTTTTGTTTTTTTGTTTGTTTGTTTTTGTGTTGGGCTGGTTTGTTTGTTGTTGTTGTCTGGTTGCTATTGTTTGGTTTTGTTTTGTAAAATTGCTTTTGTACCCCAGAGCAACAAAGCTTTCCCTGGAATGAGCATGCTCACCTGAGTTCTACAGTGGTTTGTGCACTGGAGTGCATCAGCATTTCTAAATACAGAGGAGGCAGAGAACAAAAGAATTGCCCAGCCCTGACAGTCTGCACAGCCTGGTTATCCTTTGGGATGCTCCCAGGAGTGGTTCTCCAGAAAACCCTGTTGTACAAGTGACTAGTCCTAAGCAGCTGAGCCATGGGGCAGTACCTGGGCCCTGGTCCTCCTGGGAGGTCACAACCCGCCCGTGGCAGCTCAGCCAAAGCAGGGCATGGCTTCTGTCTAAACCAAATCTCTCTATATAGCAGAGGAAATCCTCACAGCTGCTGAGCAGGAGCTAGGGGAAGGAGGTTCTGCACAGGGAATTTAATTTAGGATCTTTGTGGGGAAGGTTAAATGAGTTAAGGGATCAGACAGCACAGGTTGCTGTGTTTTCCTTAGAGAATAAAAAAAACAAAACAAAACAAAACAACAAAAAAAAGATGTTAAACCCAAAGCTGGCAAGAGAAATGGATGGGAAAGGAGAGGCAATGAGGAGAGATCACCCAGAACCAAGCACTGCAACAGGGAGGATAACCCAGGAAAATGCAGCATGGTTTGCTCTGGAGGAAGGAGGAAGGAACCAGGAAGAGAGGCGGAAGAGGAGGAAGGGATAAAGGGGACAAAGGTGGACCTGTAGGAGCGAGGAAGACACACATACACACAAGAAGAGAACCACAGGCATTAAAATAACAGTGAGGATAAACAGCTTGGTAGCACAAGTTCAGGGTTCACACTTTTTCAGCTGGGTTCCTTGAAAGGCTGTGGGTTCCTATTGCTACCCAGTGCCACTGTCCCTGCCTGTGCCCCGATCTCCCAGAGGAGAAACAAAGGGCAGCAGGAGCATTCCTGTTATTTAGAAAGCACTGCTCTGCCTAAAGTAACAGAGAGGGTTTGGGTAAACTAACTGGGAGCTTAACAAAGTGGATCCTCATTTTTAATGTGCTCAGTGCTGAAAATCTTTTCATTCAAGCGCTGAGGAATTTCAGACAAACTCCCACTTCCAAAGAGGTGGGTGCTGTACCCCAGTCCCCTGTGGGACAGGTCAGAAGTGGAGTGTTGCTTTCCTTTTGACACTTCCCAGCTTTCCCCTTTTTCATTCTGAAGTCTCCTGGCTGAGCTGCTCCCACAGTTTTGCCACCCTTCTGAGGAGGCTCTGACACAGAAGCTGCTGTGGGGCAGAGCTGGTGCTCAGCTGTGGGGCAGATCCTGGGGAACCAGCACTGCCTCCCACTCTGCCAAACAGTCCTTGTTAAGTGTCCGTAAGGGGATGGAGGCGTCCAGACAAGGCAGCTGCACACAGGGGCCTCACCAGGTCAGTGCTGGCCTAGGAGTAGCATTGAACTGCTCACAAGTTCTGAAGAGGGGCAGGAGTGCAGGGAAGCCCCTGTACCAAGACACAGTGGTAAAAGTGGCATTTCCTAGGATCCCACCTGCAAAGGTATTGTGCTTGCCCATTTACAGTCTCAAGTCTTCCACACTTGTCCATTTCAAAACACTGGCTGCAGTGAGGCAAAGTGCACAAATGAATCAGGGTACAGCAAAACTCCCCACTCCTGCCTTCCTCCTTCCTTACAAGGAGGTGCAGTTTCTTCCAGCTTTTGTTTGCTTTTATGAAAAAGCTCAGAGAAATACTATCTGCAACTAATGGAAAGACCTTTCTTTTAACTAAAACACCAAGTTTAAAACCCAACTGAAAAGGTCTGGGAATTCTGTTACTTTCTGTTTAGTAGCCACACAAACAACAACCCCACAGCTTAGTGAAGGGGAAGTTAAGAAGCAAAGCCAGAAATGCAACTATTAAAAAAGGGGAGAACTTTGGAGCTCCCACAAAACTTGGACCTCTCTCCCCTAGTTTAAGATGCCAGTTGGCTGCTGCTTTCCAAACCTGCTCATTCTCTGCAGAGCAAGGTGAGAGTGCATTGCAGAATACATTATGTACCAGGAGCAAATCCATACAATGAAACCACCACACGGGCACATGCACTACAAAATTTCACATTTTCAGGTAAACTTAGATGATACCAGTCTTATGAAGAGAAGGTGTGGGGGGGCACAGGCACAAAGACATACACGTGGGTAGTGTGTTGAACTGCTCAACATATCCACACAGTTGTAATCTCACAAAGGCTCCAGAAATCATTTATACTTCTAAACATAAATGATATTCAACTATAGCTCTCAGCTGTTTTTATCAAAAAGATTCAGAGCCTTAACAGGCAATAAACTCCTCAAGGGTTGGAAAATCTGATGGAAAAGCAGTTGCTTCTCAACATGCACTTTTTAGTAATGTTTATCTTTCTAGAACACAGGTGGTACAACAGAAAAGCAGACAGTCACATTGCTGGGTTTGACCCAACTCTTCACCACCACATCCACCCAGGTCAATCCTGGGAAGACTTCATGTCTGATTCTTTAAGATAGGTGAATTTAATTAATCTTTTCTAAATTTCCATCTTCCAACATCCCAGGAAGATCATTTTCTTGAGGACAGCCTTCTTTTTTCATGCTTCAGGGAAATTTTAAAGTAACATTATGAGATTTGCTGGCCCCACCTCAATTGGTTCTCACGGGAATCCCTAAACCCAGCAGGATTTCCTACAGCATGCCACATTGGCCTAACTCTACTGCACGTGAAGCCCCGTGCTTCATTGAGGACAGAGCTGTGACAACAAAGACCACAGCAGAAAATCCCTCCTGTGGCTTTCAGACAGATGTACCACAATGTCCCAGGTGACTGTACGAGCTACAGGTATCACCTTCTAAAATACAAGTTTGGGAAGTTACTTCTGTGAAGGTCTAGTAGACATGCCAGCTACTCAGGGCTGCTCAGGAGTTAACTGGCCCATCACCACGTGAAGACATTAGTAGCTAAACACAAGATGTTTGTCTGGTCACTTACCCGGATTCCTTTGTCACCAGGAAGACCTTGTAAACCCTGAAATGCATCAACACACACACACACAAAAAGCACATTTTAAATCATGTAGGCCTCATTGTATTCCAACTCAAAGAGAAGAATGTGTGCCCTGAAATTTGTTTTTAATGTTTGTATCAATTGCTCTGTAGGAAAAGAAAAGATAAAGTGACTTTTCCAGAAGACAACATTCTCTTCACCTCCATTAGACCATCCCAGTTGAGCCTCCACTACTACCACAAAGCTTCTTCAGGTAAAAAAACCCAAAACAACTAGTTTAGAGAATGCAGTCTCTGAAAAAAAGCAGCAAACTTTCTTTTTTTATTATGTTAACCAAGAAAGCAGGGGGGTTAACCTCACTTAAAGCAGCTTTGATCACTGTAGTGACAAGGCAGGGCCCTCTCAGACAGGAGGAGGTAGGTAACTGAGCTGGGGAAAGGTGAACAGAGCGGGTGTGCTACAAGGCAGTGTTTGGACAGAGAGATGCATCCTGGGAGGCTCTCAGCTCCTTTGGGCAGTTCAAGGACCAAGGTGAATTAAGTTTCCCTTCAGCTTCATCCACCTCATTCTGAGTCACTGCTCTACCAAGCTCAGATACTCCTCAGTGTACAAAACTCCTAACTCTGGTTCTTTAGTACCCAAACCAGCTGAAATTGCAGATGCTGTAAGGCAGCAGCATCTTCAGCTGTCAACCACAACAGCCCCATACTCACAGGAAGCCCTGCTGGCCCCATTGGTCCTGTAACTCCAGGATCTCCTTTACTGCCCTGAAATGGAGACAAAAGAAATTGTTACATCCCTGCTCAGCACAAATAGGCAGCACAGCAGTGGTCACAGCAGCACTGCAGAAGGAAAGTAAGGGATGTGTTTCAAAGCACCTAAAAAACCCAGAGGATGAGGTACTCAGACATCAATCAGAGAGGCCCAGATGAGGGTCTTACATGCACAAGGAGAGAGCAGTTCCAGCTCTAGAGAACACAGAGCTTCTCTGTCCCAGAGAGCTGCAGTGTCCTCAGAGAAGTTACAGAGCATTAGTCTGTTCTGAAGCAAACTCACCCTTTCTCCTTTTGGTCCTGCTGGTCCTGAAACCCCAATTGGTCCTGGAGTACCCTGTAGAAAGGAAAACAGAACAGGACATTTTCATTCTAGGACCTCATTAGAGCCAGGGGACACTGCTGCTCCTTTAGAAAAAGCACAGCTGGGAAGGACAGTCTGGTGGCAGAAGGCATCTGGCACCACTACAGCTTTCAGCGTTGGTGGCCATGGATTTGCAGCAGTTGTTCCAGGCAATTTGAAGATGGGAGCTGCTCTGTTTGAGCACCATTTTACAGAGCCTCATTTTTAATTTTGAAACTCTCTCTTGACAATTGTTGTAGCAGGTGTTTCTACCAGTTCCACATAAGGGAACTTCTCTAGTTTGTATCAGGGCTGAAAGCTGTAGCACACACATTAAAGGCCATTTAAGAGATGTGATAAACAACTTTTCTTTCTTTCTTTTTCTTCCATATTTTCTTTTCCCCTGATGGAGTTGGTTTCCCTGAGGAGAAATGAAGCATTTGGTGGCAGGCAGGCAGGCAGGCAGCCATGCAAGCAGAAGGACACCATGCTGCAGAGATGAGTGCAGGTGCACACAGACACAAACCAAGAGGGGTATCATTTGGTCCCAAGTGCCCCTGTCCCTTTTTTGCCATTTACATCACTGTGCCAGGCTCTCAAGCATGCCAACAGGATCACTCCCTCTTTCTGCTAACCCTCTGATGCAGGGGCCACGTGCCACTGGCACACCAACCTGACTTTCCAGTGCTGCTGAGGCCTGCCTGGGCTTTGGGAAAGGAACCCAATCACAGTTTAGCTGTGACAGCAGGTAGGCAATGGTCCTGGCTCAGAAAAGGATTCAGACCCTTTCAACGCTGTGGAGGCTCCTTGAATTTGCTGGGGAGATTTCTGTGTTGGAGGTTTTCCTACAAATCCCCCGGACCCTGTTTTGCAGTCCAGATAAATCTGCAGTGCAGTGCACCCACCTAACTCATAGTTCAGGTAGGTGTTTAGGTGTTTACCCTCCTAGCCCTACCTGTAGGCAGATGAGAGAGATAGGTAAATGTAGCATGAGCTCTGCTCACCACTCACTGATCTACAGTTCCTTCACAGAGCCTCAGTCACAGGATATTTTTGAGGCCCATTGCCTGCTTTCTAGGAAGAACAGGGGAGGCAGCTTCTGGAACAGGGAAGTCTTTTCCTCTTACACATTTTCATGTGAGCTTGCAACCCTCAGTCACTAGAGCATCCCCTCTGACACGAGCAGGACACCCCACATGAATCAGAAGAGCTTTTCAGACAAGTTCAGACCTATAGATTGTAAGTGGAAGAGCAGATCATGCAGCAGAACTTCAACAAAGTGAAGGGAGTAAGACAAATCAGGCTCTCCTCAGATCCATGCACAGGATTGCATCAGGAAAATCTTAATTGCCTGCATGTACACATAATTTTAGGATAATTTAGTGCCATGAATCATAGCACTAGGTTGGAAGGGACCTTAGAGATCATCTAATCCAACCTCCCTGTCACGGTCAGGGAGCCTCTCAACTAGACCAGGCTGCTCAAGGCTCTGTCCAACCTGGCCTTGGACACCTCCAGGGAGGGGGCAGACCTGAAATCCACTGAGATGTCACCTGTGCATTTATAAAATTAAATCTACAACGTTCCAAATTTCCCAAAACTAGTGAGTGTTTCAGCTGCTGAATCCAATTCTGGTCAGAAGTTTGAGCAGTTGAATTATTTCCACTGAGGAGAAAAAGTTGTTTTTTCTTTTTAAATAGTCAAATGGATTGTACATGGGTAATGTCTGACTTCCCAGGAGAGATTAAAAACATCTGACTCTCTGTTAATAGCAGAATGTTTTGCAGAATCATGTGAGGATAACTTGTGTCATTCTGAGTTCAACAGACTGAGAAGCTTAGGTACAAGGGTTTAATTTCCTTCACATCCCATGGTGAGTTAGCAACAATAGGTGGGAATCCTGCCTCTTCCCACCCCACTAAGAGATGTTTCTACCTCTCAGATGTATATCCTAGACCAGAACACAGCCCACAGCCCCAGGTGCAGCGCTGCTGAAGGTGCAAGGCATTCTGCTGGGAGGTGAAGGGCTAGTCCTGCCCTAGGGCTTTAAGATGCACATTTCCCTCACAGTGAGATGCTGACCAGACTCTGGAGAGATGCCCCTGAGCACATGTGCAACTGGTAGCACTGCAGCCTGAAGTGCTGTCTGTGAGAACAGCACACGAAGCTCTCTGCTCACAGGACAAACCATACTGGTGTTATTAACCAAAGACAAACCCGAGGAGACAATGTTATGGGAAGGTAGCAAGCAGGGCTGCCATGGACAACCTGTCACAATAAAGAGAGCAGCAGAACAGAGCACCATGGCACCATGCAGAGGCTTCATTCATCTTGTTACTGGGACAAAGCACAGAGGCTGTCATCCCAGGGTCCACACAGATCAAAAAAGGCAAGCGTGTGACACCACTTCTCAGTCTGATTTTACACCCCTCCCCAAAGCCTGCTTCAGAGAAAAGAAGGTTATTCTTGGTGTAAACGAGACTGGTGGAGGAGACAGGACAAATCACAGTGGTGGAGAGGAGGAACGTGGGGCAATGGAGAAACAGAACTCAAATGGAACTCACCGGGGGTCCAGGTCTGCCGTCTAAACCTGAAGCACCCTGAACAGATGGGGGAGATTGACAAAAACAAGGCAGGAGGAGGAAGGAGAGGGGAGGAAGGAGAGGGGAGGAAGGGGAGGGGGGAAGGGGAGGGGAGAGGGGAGTGAAGCAATGACTTGAGACAAACATATGCTTGCAATAAACAACAATTGAGATCTCAAGGACAGGTGATGATACTTACAAGCAAACCAACAAAACCATAGAAACACTGAATACACATAATCTTAACCTGCAACTTTCAGACCCCCTTAAAAATGCTCATTTCCCACTCCCTGCCACCAAGAAAACCCTTGATGAAGAAGCTATGCTGTGACAGGTGGTAAGAAGGACCGTGTGACAGTGGAGTTGAAACCTGCATTGCTTTTGTGGTGGGCTGGGCACCACAGATGGGACACAAGACTCACAGGCCTGTGGTCACAGAGGCATTTACCAGCAGTGCAGAGCCAGCAGCTGTTCAAATTCCTACCAAAAAAATCCAGGCCCTGTAGGTGCACACATAGACTGCTTGCTCTGCTTCATACCTCTTGGCCAGAGGGAGAGGTAAGGGGCCAGTTGTTTGGAGGCTTATATAACAAGTGGCTCATCTCCCCGTGTTACCAGTACCCACTTACACCAGACTAAGTGGCACTTTTCTGTCCACTTGGCTACTGCCTTGAATTTCATAATCTGTCAGACCTAACAGTGGTTCTTCCCAAGGCCCATACAGCCCAGCATCTTGTCTCTGACAGTGAGGAGGAGAGAAAGCTTAGGTAGAATGTAAGTACTAAATACCAAGTTTTCCTCCACATGAGTGTGACAAATTCCTCAGCTTGTTTGCCGTACAGAGAAGCCCAAGGCTAGTGCAGTCAACCAGAGCTGAAATTCTGGCATGATGGCAAGGACTAAGTCACACAGAAAGGAGCAGCAGATACAGCTACGGGATTTTACAGAGCCTATTTTCGAGGAGTTCAGTATCTGTTTGGCACTTATCAATACAACTGCATTTCATTTGACAGGCTGAAAACACACTGAGGCATGGAAAAGAGAAACTTGGAGGTGGTTCTGAGGACAGATACAAGGTCCACAACCTCCCTCTGATCTCACTCACAGCTCAGCAGCTCCTCTTCCTTGTTGGCCAGCTGATATCATTGATCCAAAGGTGGAACATTTCTAAGAGCACCCTTCTGAGCCAGTCACCCCCTTCTGCAGCTCAGGAAGAGTGATGTGACAGGCCAGGGGACCCTGGTTTCTCATGATTTTTCACTGCTGAAAACCCTGGTTTTTCACTGCTGTAGGAGAACCAGCACATTCCCTACTACAATGATGAGCCTGCTGGGACAATTGCTGGGGCAGGTTCTGCTCAGACTGTCACAAGGACCTCCTTCCCTTGTCCTGATACCACCCAGGCTTGAGAGAACAATCTTTTACATAGATGGCTTCTGTTTGCATTTCCCAGGGTGAAATGGGGACCAGGTTTTTACTTCTCACTGCTTCACTGAGGCACAACCCTGTGCCTGTGAGCCTCCAAAGCTGCACAGTCTCCTATGGTGAACGTGCTCATGAGGAGCTCACCTCAGCGCCTGGAGTTAGAGGAGATGCACCCACAGCCCAGGAGCTGACTGTTAATAACACAGCTACAGGAGGAAAACATCTCACAAACAGACATGCACATTTCAGCCAAAGTCAGGGACAAGGGTTCTGGGAGATCAAACACAGGCTGACAAACCACACGGATGAGCCTCCCAGCACTGGTTTCCAGGCAGTGGGCTCAGCAGAGGGAGAGGGTGGCACTGCCACCAGTGCTTCTTATAAGCAGAGGGCTCAAGGGTGGCAGAGCAACCGGGTGGGACTGAGTTACCACCAATCCTTTATCAGCTCTCAGCTCAGGCAGTGGGTGAAGAGGCTCTGAGCAGATGTGAGCTTCACAAAGATTCGTATCTAAAGCTCCTGTAACTTCTTAAATCGTACGTCAGGGTTGGAAGGGACCTTAAAGATCATCCAGTTCCAACTCCCCTACCAAGGGCAGGGACACCTCCCACTAGAGCAGGTTGCTCAGAGCCCCACCCAGCCTGGCCTGAAAAACTGCCAAGGATGGGGCTTCCCCCACCTCTCTGGGCACCCTGTGCCAGAGTCTCCCTCCCCTCCTGAGGAAGAAATTCTTCCTCATGTCTGATCTGAATCCACCCATCTCTAGTTTGGATCCATCCCCTCCAGTCCTGTCACTATCCCACAGCCTAAAAAGTCCCTCCACAGCTTTTCTGTAGCCCCTTCAGATCCTGGAAGCCACAGTAAAGCCTCCCCTTATCATTCAGCCACAGTTCCTCCCTGCTAAGCTAAGCAGTGCCCCAGTACTACTCTAGTGTGACTGTGTTCACGGACAGCAGGGAATGCAGGAGGCTTCTGCCATGCCAGGGGAAGCACAGATCCCACCTTGGGGGTGCCAGGCAAGTGCCAGCTAGTGAAGAAGCTGGATGCATTTGGGGCCACCAAGCTTTTGTACAAAGCTTGGCCCAGGTGACAAACAGCTAGAAAGGTGTTTCCTTTTCCCCGTCCTTTTGATGTGTGTTTCTGGTCTTGCCCTGCTGCACTGAAGGATACAAACCCTTGGGAAAGCTACTGCTTGTTTTTCTCAGTGATGCCAGAATCAGGAACAATGAAAGTGATGCTGATCTATTTAACAAAGTTAAACGATGGCGGGTCTGTACAGAAACTGAAGCTTGAAGTTCAGATAGCAGAGGCACAGTTATTTATAGAGCATCACTTTCTTTGACGTTACATATGGAATGTACCCCTGTGTGTGTCTCCTATTGAGGGATCTTTTTGCAACTGATACCAGTTTGGCTCTCAGAGCCCTGCTGCTTCCTGGATACTTACGGGTAATCCCAGTGGCCCTCTGTCTCCTTTTTCACCCTGGGCACCCTTCTCTCCTTTCACTCCGTCAATCCCTGCTTCCCCCTAAAGGAAGGATGGAGCAGAAAATAAACCCACCATAACACCACTTATATAACCAACATTCCCCCCTTCAGAGAGAAGGCAGGAGGCAGCAAAGCAATGCTCCAGCCTGGGTCTCTGCCCTGGCAGGAGAAAACAAGTGTCAGGCCAACGACTTCTCTGTGAACACATGGTTTAGGGCCCTGACAGAAGGAGCTGATTCAGGCCCAGTGGGTGAAGGTGATCAAAGGGGAACCCACTCCACTCCTGTTGCAGGGAGCATCAGGCAAATACAAGTAACCACAAGTGATCTGATAGGGTGGGTTTACATTTTAAGATGTGGATTCATTGAAAGTGAATGACAGGTTTCCATATGCTTTGAAGACATATCATACTGATTTTATTTTTTTTTCTGGAAAGACTTTTCTAAATGCAAAGTGATCCGTATCAAAATTTGGGGAAAATATCTTACCCATTCCAACGGTATTTTTAAAGTTCTGTATTATAAACTGTAAAGCAACATAAAACAAAATACTCCCTTTTCATGAATTTGAAATGCAACCCAAGGTTTTCCCCCCACACTCCTGTCAATAAGGCATTAAAAAAATGTTATCTTATTTGCATTTTGAAATAGAACTGTTAGAAGAACCAAGTTTGCAGAGGAGCAAGTGTCTGCTGCAAAATGCTGGGTGCTACAGCACTCCCATTTCCACACAGCCTCATGGCCCTATAGCACCCTTTGGCTTGAGAATAGGCCTGGCAGAGCTAGTTATTTCTGACATGTCTGCAAAAGGTTAAAACAGAACTTCCTGCCCATTATGAAGAGACTTACTGCAGGTGACAGGGATGGAAGGAAAACCTCCTCACTCACTTGCTGCTCAAGCCTGCACAGGTCCCCCCTCTGTTCGAGGAGAAATGCTGCAGTGCTTCCTCTGCCTAGAACCCATCCTGGGGTGGGCCAGACCTTCACCTGCCACATACCCCAGAGACAACTGTATCTCCCAGAACCTTCCCAGAACTTGATATCAGTGCCTGAGTTACAGACAAGCCAGACAGATCACTGTGTCTGTGGGCTGCAGTGGGAAAGAGATGAACAGGGATAAATGCACCCAAAGAGCACTGGGAGTCAGAGGAATTCAGACACTTTTCCACATTTTACAGTTTTCAACATGAATGTCAGAGGAAAAATGCATCTCTCCTTCAACATTTCCACTCAAGTATCTTTTCACCTAGGCATGCAAAGCAATGGCATAAACTGAGGGTAAACACATTTAGGTGGAGATGAGAGAGCTTCTCATCACCAAGAACGGTGAAGTTCTTGGGTGGCTTTACAGCAGAAACTACAGGTTGTAGGACCTGGCTAGTTTAAAGCTGGGGCCCAGTTACTTAGGACTGTGTGACAGGCTGCCCACCCCTGTGTGCAGACCTCTGCCCTTCAGACAAAGATTTAACTACGTTCTCATGAGAATATTACCAGTGCCCAGTGACTTCCCACTTCTCTGGGTAAAAGCTGGAGAGAATGACCAGTTTTCTGGGACCTAAAGTGAGAGCTGCTAATCAATTTCCTTCAAGAATCTATACAGGAGGATTTGTCCTCTTAACAAGGTGGGAGAAAAGTAACATTTGAAAGCTAGGAAGTTGTTACTGAAGGGAATCCCTGCACCAGTTCTGGTAAAATTTCAGGATGTAGTAATGTTTTGCAGCCTTACCTTCAGTCCTGGGAGGCCCTGAAGACCCTGTATTTGGGATGAGAGATATGAGTCATGTTCAAGGAGATGC
>VYZU01074122.1:0-14462 GCA_013401355.1 Ceyx cyanopectus | reverse complement strand
TGGTTAAAATTAAGTACTTACTCCTTATACACTTAAATGTGTGACTTTTTTATTTTCTTCAGAAAAGAAGCAGTGTCAGGTTCCTGTATTTAAAGTATAAGAGTCCTTAGGTACCATGTTACATATGCACACTCAGTATTGAACGCTTAGTGTATACACTGCCCTTATTGCTGCATGAAGGCTTCTCCTTTTTCAGAGAGCTCCATCAGTGCAGAATCTACTTGACAAACAAAAGCCTCCTATTTTCCAGCTGCATGTTACAGAACAGGTAACAAAGGGAACAGAGCTGAGTTTGCTTCCATCCTTTCTCTGTAGCTCCTGTTTGAACTGAGGGTTGGAGCTACTCAGCAGGGCTGCAGTGACTCCAACTGGTGTACATTGCACCAGCTCATTTTGAAGAGTGGTTCAGGTAGTCCCAGCAGTGTAGCCACAGCAACAAAGAGCTTAGCCTAGCCTAATTGCCCAAATATGTACACAGGTTCTCAGGAGGGCTTTGTAGCCTGTGCTGAATGACTCTTAACTTCCTCATCCAAACCAGAGCATTGAAAGGTAGACTAGATCTGTATACACAAGCTCCAGTCCCACCTTTGACAGCTGAGTGGATCTATACTCTGTTGGACTCAGCTGTAGGAGTTAGATAGCCTGTAACATAAAGCAACAGTTCAAATTCAAATATATAGGCTGCCATTTCATAAATCAATAGTATGTCCTCCTGTGGCTACTGCCTTCAGTAACAGTCCTTCTTAAAAAATGAAAGCAAACCAAACAAAAACATTAGGAATGAAGGGAATTGAAAAAATAGGCATTAAATGTTCTATATAAAGAAAGATTGAAAATTCCAGGATCATGCAGTTAGAGAGGAGACAGTCTTCATAGGCGACAGAATCAGGAGTAATGAGTGATATGTAGAACATACGTCAGGTGTTATTATTAATCATCTCTCAGGATGATGGTTTATGTTGTTATCACCTCTGAAATAGTTTCAGGTTTGTTTGTCTCATGGAATCAGGTAACAGGGGATATTATATGAGCATAGTTACAAATTATTTTTCCAATGTGTAGATTTCACCACTTTTGTTTATTTTTATCCATGTCTGAAGATACCGCATGTTTCAATTTCACAGAAATATACACTGCAGCCAAAGCAGCTTTGAACTCAGATATAACACAGGCTTGACACAGACACAGGCTTAACACAGACTGGTTGAAACAACCTTCCTAATAATTTCAGGTTTATGTTCCTGAACCTGGCTTTAGATGAACTGATATTTTTGTCAAATAAGTTTTTGAAAATCTAATTTGTAAACTGATGTCTTAGATGCTTGCCAATGTGATGCACATCTACAGGAAGGGATGGAAGGAGGATCAAGGGAACTACAGACCTGTCAGTCTGACCTCAGTACCTGGAAAAATTATGGAGAGGTTCACCTTGAGTGTACTCACATGGCAAGTGCAGGACAACCAGGAGATCAAGGTTCTGCTTGACCAATCTGATTTCCTTCTATAATCTGCTAGTATGAGCAGGTTTGCAGATGACACCAAATTCGGTGGGAGAATTGATCTGCTTGATGGTTGTCCTGGTTTGAGTGAGAACTGAACAAATTCTGTTCGGTGATTTTACTTTTCAGCTCAGGTTCTCTAACTAACTGCACTTTCTGAAGTTAGCAACATGTTTTGCCGACAGTGTCTGCTTCTAGCAGTGATAACACCTCATGTTTAGAGTTACTACCAAGGATACCAAGGCCACAGCTACAACTTGTGTATCACACTGGGGGTACAGAAAGTGAAAGACCACACCTGCAGGGAGAAGTGGACAGGACAGGTGACCCCAAACTGACCAACGAGGTATTCCAGCCCATAGACGTCATATCCAGTATATAAAGCTCGAGGGTCCAGAGGGTCTCTAAGCACAAGAGAAAAGCACGCAAGCTAGCTGGAGGGCTAGGCTCTCAGCTTGGGTTGTGGCGTTCTTCCTCTCTTGAGGGGTTTTCTCCCTCAGAGCACCAAGGAAGACTCTGTCCTTACTGCCTTCGACCCTGATCGGTGTGTTCCTGAACCTGGTGTCAGAATCCAGCTCCCGAACACAGCTCCCGTCTGCTGCGGGGCCCAGTCTGGGACTCTCCCTGTGCCAATTCCACAGCATCAGTGATGGTGACGTAATTACCATCAGAGGGGTTGGGTTCAGTACTGGTTTTGTACATATTTGTATATATTCCATTATTGTTCTTGTCATTAAAATTGTTCTAGTTTCCTTTTTTAATTGCTAAGACTCTCTCCCTTATTCCTTTTCTCTTCCCCTTAGGGGAGAGAGGGGGGTTAAAAAAGAGCATCTGTTGTTGGACTCTGGGTTGCCCTGACCCAAACCATTACAATGGTAGGGAGGCTCTGCAGAGGGACCTGAACAGGTTTTATCAGTGGGTAGATGCCAATTGTACAAGATTAACAACGTTTTGCTGGGTCTCGCATTTCAGTCACAACCCCAGGTAATGCTACATGTTTGGGAAAGGGTGGCTGAAAAGCTGCCTCGTGGAAAAGTACCTGGGGTTGCTCATTGACACCTGAACATGAGCCAGCAGTGTGCCCAGGTGGCAAGAAGGCCAGTGGCATCCTGGCCTCTATCAGAAATAGTGTGGCCAGCAGGAGAAGTGATGGAGAATCATTTACATGCAAAAGAACAGTTTGAACAGCACCTTAATTTTCCATAAAATAGCAGATGCAAGCCTGAATATTGGTAGTTCATAGTCCCTGTGTTTTCTTCCTGGCAATTATGTTCGTTATTTGCAACACAGACCTTACATGGAATGAGGCATTTCGGTGCTCCAAAGGTCTTGTTCTGAGCAGAAACAGTTATTAATGTTGGGTCTTCATAATTTTGTAGGGCAGTTTGGGTTTTAGAGATCCTCATTTTAAATTTGATGGATAAACAAGATCAACTTCTAAATCTAATAAAAGCTTGGTGAAGTGGTAGGAATTTTTCAGATTTCACATACTGTTTTTCTGTATAAGTGTGTTTTATAGGAAAGAACATGAGCTTCAACTTCTATCAGCAAATTTATTACTAAGTTCCTGAGGGCACATAAAGAAAATTACACTGTTAATGCAGGGAACTTAGAAACTGAGAGTTGAATATGGCTTCTGTATTTGACCTGCCCTTTCTCTTTCAGTTTGATGGTCTGACATCTCCATCAAGCAAGATCTGACCTCAATGCCTTGAAAAATTTCAGTAACTATTAATCTTATTTTCGCACTATTATTTTGTCCCCAGTGACAGCATGCCACAACATGTACAGCTGAGCAGATCCATATCTCTAGGATTCTCCTTTGTATCGTCTGGTGGAATAGTGATTTATATTTCATCAAATTTCTAAATTTACATGGCTGCATAATTGTTCCTTCTAGACAACTTCATGGGTTGCTGATTGTTTTAAGTAAGATGACTTACAAGGGCTATCAAATAGCACACAGAAGTTAAGGAGAACTGAATTTCCAGTGCTTATGCTGTGATTGAAGTACAGTTTCTTCCCAAGCTACTATTCTGCTATGCAGGATTTGGGTCCTGCCCCCCTGAGTGGCAGTAAGTACCTCATTGCAGGTACAATGACAGGTAACAATGGCCTAGAAACAAGTACCAAACATTGACTTGGTAACAGCAACTGTGAGCTCTCCAATATGTGATTAGGAATAAGGTAGAGATCTTAAAATAGTGATTTGTTATTTACATGACATGTTATCAAAAATATTGTGGAGGGAGATGTCTGTGACATGGCACAGACTGGGAGCAGCCTTCAGAGGGGGTGAGGTCCTGAAAGGTCTCCTCACAGCCCTCTCCCACCCAGCTCCTTCCCAGTCATCAGAGCCAAGCCCTGAGGCTGCATCTGGACAGGACTGGTTAGAATCCCACCTCCAGATCCTCTGGAGGCCCAGGGGCAACAGAGCAAATTCTTGATAGAACATGGGTCATTTTTAATCTTGCTTGTGTTACTCACTGAAGCTGGGGTGCTGTTAGGGATTTGCTGTATCAAGTCCTTGGCCTGAGTAAGGCCTTTGTAATGCAGCCACTGAAACAAAAGTCTTGGCACCTCCATTTCCCAAGATAGGTAGAAGACCTACCTGTAATAGCAGACTCCTGAGGTAGCTTGGTGCCATACCTGTTTTGAGATAGAAGCTGATCCCAGATATCAGTACCAGCATATGCTTTAATCATATTGTATGGGCAGGTTTTGTGACTATTGAGCATGTGGAACCACTTGGCTTTATTAACTAATGGTGGGATTTTTGTGGTCATTTAGTGATGCCATAGTGCTACTCTTAAATTTTTCTGACTGCTTTTGATAGGCAAGCCTCGAGTCATTGGCCATTTAAAAAAATCTTGAATTCTCTCTCAAGTCTTTTTCTATAAATATATTATTGTATTTGATACAGTGTTTTCTGTATAACAATGATATTTGGTTGTGTGTTTATCTTGTATAGAGGATCAGACAGATGGTAAATATATGGTTGATTTTACAGAGTTTTTGAACAGGGTAAGGTTGAGATGGCTGAGGTCTGATATCTACCAGTATAAATTATAGAAGTCTACCAGAAAAGATGGCTCTGAACTTCGATGATTAATTAATCTTCTACTTCAGCTTGCAGTATGTATTTCTGAAGTAATGTAGAATGGAGTAATAATGTTGATGTTGGAGGTAACAGAAAGCACTATTCTCATCCAATCTGTTATAAGAATGCATGAAGGGTTGTTTTTTTTAAGTTGCCTGACAGGATTGATAAAGCTTTTTAAACTATGTATAATAATTAGTGTTTTGCTTACTGAATTTGTTTATTAAGCGGTAGATCTAGTAAAGAGGGGTGTTTATTAAAAATAGCATAGTAACTTAAACTCTAGTGAACTTGACTTGTAAATGAAGTTACAGTGACTCCTGCTGTTTGGGTCTGACAGGTCTATGTTTCTTCACTTTTTATGGAAGATGACAAAAGACAGTAGCTCTTCTACTATAGGTAAAGTTAGAATTTCTCTATACATATGTAGATGTCTTTATAAATATACAAGCTTTAAATTTATATACATATATATAGATATGTATTTAAATATTAAAGGTCTTGCGTGCATATGCATAATTTGTTATTATCTAAGTATGTAAAACTGGGTAGGTTCATCTATTATGAAAGAACAGTCCCAGTTTTCTTTATGACCAACATTTCTGACTGATTTTTCTGCTAGAGAAAGGATTGTGTCTCAAAGCTATGGGTGGTCATTCTTTTCTTCAATTTTTCTTTATCACGATTTGCTACAATTTTCAGTCAGAGTTTTCATTTGCAAATAGTTCTCATATGGTGTATCTGAACCCAGGTGTAACTTTAATGTAACAAATACTCATTGTCAAAAAGAAGGCAGCAGGTTTGTTCATCAGCATTGATATAGGGATGAATAGTGCTCGTCATTGTACATTCTTGCCATACTATTTTGACTTCCTACAGTAGCACAGATCAAAGAAGACTGTTGCTGGTGAGACCACAGAGTGTTCTGGATTCAGGTTTGCAGATGGGATCAGAGCAAACAGTAGGTTGTCATAGTCCTGTAGTTCCTCTCCTGACTGTCAGTACATACGTACAGCAGCAAAATCTTTGTGGTTCTCAACCTAATAGATATCTCACTAGCTATCTCTGGGTGACAGCCTATTCACTGCAATTGAAGTCCCTGAAAAGCTGCTAACAGGAACAGACTGTTAAACTATCAAGATATATCAAAGACATTTTCTTGCTTGTTTTCTTTGTTCCCTATCTAAACATATCTAACATATGGCAATATTAAATCAGAAATATTTCTACCGTTGTTAATATTTATTTTTTTTCCCCCACATATGCAAGTATTACAGTATCATAGAATTGTTTTGGTTGGAAATAACCTTCAAGATCATTGAGTCCAACTGTTAACCCAGCATGGCCAGGTCACCATCAAAGTGTGTCTCTAAGCACCGTATCTACTAACAAATCAGCATTATTACTTTAAACTGATGTAGGACTACAAACCTAAACAAGAACATCCTAGACAAGAGAGAGGAAATGAGAGTATAAGTGCTGACAGCAGTCTTTACAAAGGCAGCTTCACAGGCCTTGTGTTATCAGTAAGCTTTGAAGATCAGTAAGAGTTAAGATAATCTGTGAACATCCAAAGCAATGCTTAGCCTCATACGGAACCACTAATCACACAAGTAAACTCCTTCATGCAATTAAACCAAAATGCTTGAAAGGATTCCCTCCCACCTCAAAGCAATGTTGCAGATAATATATTGCCATGAAATACTTTTAGAATAAAATCTTGTTGAGTGTAGCTAAGTGAGAATATATGTCACTCAAACCAGGCCAATATATCACAGGGCTTTCTTGGACTTTGCAGTAAAATTTAAATGTCTATATTTTCTGCCAGTGGTCAGACCATGGCATTAGCAGTGCAGTTTCAATCTCAACTGCAGGACTAGGGGCAGCTTCCCAAGCACCTCCCTCTTAACAAACTCTGATTTGTTTTATGGATGGTTTTATAGCACGTGAACTGAATCCCTTTCATGTGAAGCCAATGTAGATGGTACTCCACGGGTATACATTTAATGTGCTATAACTACTTATAGGCAATTCTGTCTATGGGAATAGATTTCTTCTGACTTCAGTTCTTTTACCTCTGGGGACGAGGTGTGACAGGGTCAGGCATGGAGAAGCTCAGAAGATGTATAGGAACAGGCTAGATCCAAGCTACCTTAAAACACCTAAAAAATGATATAAGTGGTAGAACCTTGGTTTCATCCCAGTGATGCATCCTTACTGTCCCATCCCATTCAAACATGCAGACAGGAGGCAAAAAGAGTCTTCAGTGGTTGTTTAAGAATATTGTCTCCTCAAAGCAAAAGGTTGAAATGATGCATCAGCTCTAGCCTTTGATCTCTGTACATTTTAATTTCTCTGGTTCTTGCTCCCTTCATCCCCACTGCTTCTATTTTCTCTCTTGTCATCAGGCATTATGAGGAGAGGCTCAGAGAGCTGGGGCTCTTTAGCCTGGAGAAGAGAAGACTGAGGGGGAACCTCATTAATGTCTATAAATATGTTAAGGGTGAGTGTAGAGAGGATAGAGCCAGACTTTTCTCAATGTCATCCAATGAGAGGACGAGAGGCAATGGGTGCAAGTTGGAGCACAAGAGGTTTAGGGTCAACACAAGAAAGAACTTTTTCTCAGTGAGGGTGATGGAGCTCTGAAACGGGCTGCCCAGGGAGGTTGTGGAGTCTCCATCTCTGGAGATACTGAAGACCCACCTGGATCTGTTCCTGGGCGACTTGTTCTAGGTGATCCTGCTCAGGCAGGGGGGTTGGACTAGATCTTCTAGGTCCCTTCTGACCCCTAATATCTATGAATGGAGTATTGCAGATTACCAACACACTGATGGGACAGTGTGTCTGAGGATGGGGAGGTACACTGTCTTTCCTTGAGGGTGAGTCCCACAATGACCCTTTCTAGTCATAGAATCATAGAATCATGGTTTTAATTGGAAGGAACCTTTAAAGGTCACCTAATTCAGCCCCCGCTGCAGTGACTAGGGACATCTTCAACTAGATCAGAGCCCTGTCCAACCTCACCTGTAATGTCTCCAGGGATATGTCATCTACCACTTCTCTGGGCAGCCCAAACCAGTGTTTCACCACCATTACTGTAAAAAATTACTTCTTGCATCTAACTGAAATATGCCCTGTCTTAGTTTAAAACCATCATCTTTTGTTTTGTCACAACAGGCCCTGATAAAAAAACCCAACCTGTCCCTATCTTTCTGATAGGCTCCCTTTAAGTACTAAAAGACCATAATAAGGTTTTAGAGTGTTTTCTTCTCCTGGATGAACAATCCCAAATCTCTCAGCTTGTCCTCACAGCAGGGGTTCTCCAGATCTCTGATCATTTTTGTGTCTTTCCTTTGGACCCACCCTAGCAGGTCCATGGCTCTCCTGTGCTGAGGACCCCAGAGCTGGACACAGCACTCCAGGTGGGGTCTCAGCATGCAGAGGGGCAGAATCCCATCCCTTAACTTGCTGGCCATGCTTCTTCAGATGCAGCCTGGGATGTGATTAGCTTCTGCTCTGTGAGTGCATGTTAGAATCATTAGACTTAGAATCATTACGGTTGGAAAGGACCTCTAGGATTATCAAGTCAAACCTTCATCCTAACATCTCTCTACACTTCCAGGGATGGTGACTCAACCACCTCCCTGTTGCTGACTCATGTCCAACTTTTCACCCACCTTACGTATTTTCTTAGGATTGTGTGGGCAGATATTTTCAGTGAAGTCTGTTTCTCCAATTGAACCCCCACAGACTTTTATTGATTTTGAAGAACTATTTCTAGAACTTAAGGGAGTATCTGGTTATTAGCCTCTTTGTCCTTTTGATGGTATCTGGGAAGCCATGAGAACAAACTGCAATTCTTTTGCCTGATGCCATAGCATCATGCTGAATATCTGCCAGGAAAACCTCTAAGCTATGTCCTGCTGGTGTTGATACTGTATCTCGTCAGTAGTACAGATGACTATGGAAGAAGTTAAGGACATAGGTCAACATCCCATAGCAGATGAGATGCAATATTGCAGATTAGCTCACACTATGGGTGTATGTTGTTAGTTTGTTGAAATGACAGAAAATCCTCCACTCCAAAAGGCAAAATCTGCCCTGTAAAACTGAACAATGCATTTTTTCCTATACCTTTGTGTTCCACTCTCACCACCTTACAGGTTTGAATACTCAGTGGTATTTCCTCACTTCCCACCCACCCTTAAAGGGTACTGGAAACTGTGAGGAAGGTTCCTAGTTAAGAGCACTTGGGAGAGCAAAGTTTTACCTTCATTCCCAGATCCAATATTAAGCATCATTAACAGCCTAAGAGAGTCACATTGCAAGTATAGCAAAATTATATACAGCTTTATAACTCACAAGGGACCAAAACATTGATTCCTACTGAATATTCAACATAGCTATCAGCTATGACAGAAGATGTCTATCTGCTCAAAGCAGAAAGGCTTTACAATGTTTCTTCCTCTCTACCCAGTTCAGCTTTGGGGTCAGCAGAATAATTCTGTTTGTTTTTTTAAACTCTGTCCTAACCACAGATTGTTTTTTCCAAATAATGGAAGGTAATACAGTGAAGCAAACATCCCAAGACCTCTGGTGTCAGTGTATGCTCTGTATGGGAAAGGAAAGCAACTAACAGTAAGGATAAAACCTTTCTAGGGAGATAGCCTTTCCCAGGCTAAGACATGGGCAGGAAAGTCTTTTAGAAGCTCTCAATGTGCAGAGGTAAATGAAGGCCCTCATGCTTCTTTTGGAGCAGATAGACCCTTATGCCATCTAAGAACGGATACTGATTTCAATGAAAGATATTTTTAAGCATTGTAAAATATTATCCACATGCTAAGTGCTTTTGAATATCTTTTATGAGTCAGCCTGTCGGCCTGCTTAAGTTTTTCTAAAGTGTATTCTAGGATATTCCACTTGGGTATTCTTTAGAATCAAAAAGTTATTATAACTGCAGAAATGCAATGGTTGAGGAACAGATAAAACACCAAGAAACTCTTCTAACCAAAGAGACATGCTTTTCTTTATAATGCCAAGGAGTAGCAAAATTGTCAGAAATGAAAGCTTATTTGGCAAGAGGAAGTTATGAGGCTCATTGCCTACACTTCATTAAAGATCAATCACTGAGGCTGTAAACTCAGGTCATGCAATCTTTTAGAAAGACAGAATACAAGAGAGAAACAAAGGATAGTCATAGTCATTAGATGCATATAATTAAAAGAGTAAAGTGAATGAATATATTATGGCTTGAATTACAGCAGAGGATTAATGGCCAAAACCAGAGATTAGCTCAAAAGAGTCTGTAAACTGTTGTAATTTACAGTTTACTTAAACTCTTATTTGCAAGACTGATCCATTTTTCCTTTACAAACCTTTTATTCTGTCTGTGCAGAGGAGACCTTAATTCTGGACGTGGAGCATCTTAGTTGGCACTGAGTTCCCCATAATGATGTCTGTGACACAGAAGTCATAACAGAAATTCTGGATTGCTGCTGTATGTTACGAATCTTCCACTTCCTGCATTGTAGGGTAGGAATTTAGAGTTGTATCAGAGACTGTTCCAAAGGTTACTTGTGCTTATCCCAAGGGCCCAATATTGCTCTTTGTTCCATTACCCTAAACAGTGACAATTAATACAAAATTAAATAATTTTAAATATAAATAGTTTTTATTAGAAACTGAAACAAGTAACATCTACCAAGAATGCAGTATTGGGATAAGGGAGATGGGACCTCTGGATCACATGTAGGATTTAGGGTATTACAAGTATTGCTTTACTTTAGACTTAACATTTTACACAATAATTATTTGTAACAGTAAAAAAAACCAAACCAAAACAACAAAACAACAAAACCAAAACCAAAACAAAAACCAAACCAACAATAAAAATCTTAAAGTTTCCAGTGGACTGAAATGAACTTGAATGAAATATGAAGGACTCATCAATAAATAACCTAGTTTATATAAATACCTATTCAGCATAAAAACAATCCTGACTAAACAAAGTTTAAAATCACTAGACTAATTAGGGAAGAATAAAAGTCAACAACTATGTGAAAAGTTTAAGCAACATCAGAAAAGGATATAAATAATGAAAAGAATTGAAGCAAAATACTGAATGCTAGAAAAAGCAAAATACATTAGCAATGCCAGGAGAACTAAAATTAGACCCATAGAAACACATATGCAAGACATTTTTAGGTAACAAAAGAGAATTAATGGAAGAAATAAATTAAAACATCAGATGAGGAGATTAGAAGAAGATGGAGGGAATGATAAAGCAGACAATTACATGGATGCTTCTCCAGTATATTTACTTAAGAGATCAGGAAAAAAATATGCACTATTAGTGTAAACAGAATTTTAATTTATTTTGTGACCAGTAAGACAGAGTAATTTAGTAATTTAGAACAAATGAAAGCTATGAATTCTTCAGAACTAGGTGGAATTTATTCTAATATTTTATTAAGGAGTCTATGGAAGAAATATGTAGCGCAGTGAAAATCAGCATAGCACAATTGTCAGACTACAGTGGATTAAGAGAACAAGATTACAGTAAAACCAGGCGAAATATTGTGACGTTCATATGCTGCCCTTATGCAGGTCTTAATAAGGTAGATCTCTAATCAAACATCACAGTGGAGATTTGTTTGAGTTGGAATTTCTAGTGGATTTGATCAGGGTCTGAACCTATTATTTGCATGCCAAAGGAGGATTCTGATGGCTATAGTGAAACATGAAGGTGGCTTCTCTGAGGTTCTACTGAGATTACTCCTTTGATGCAAATAAATACACTGTCAGAGGACAAGAAATGAGGAAAAATCAATTTAGTCAATACCTTGGCTTCATGCTGGCACAAATAAAAGTTCCATTTTCCATATAGCATGATAAGTTTAAAAGATTGATCAGAGCAGGAGTGAAGAGGACAGAAAGGTTTGTTCTTCCAATGAATAGCATGGAGAAAGTAAGTAAAAGAAAACAAACTGTATAAATTCATTTGACTGTGTTGAACTTTCTGGCTCAGGCTGCCATTCATTAATCTTTGAAAATGTTTTCTCTTGCTCTCTATATACAGTACCCCTGTTCATTGGGTAAATGGAAAACCACAACTGAACTTCACAGTACTAGATTTTAAATACTGAATATGCAACCCCTGCTTTACATTAGCTGCATATTTGTCTCCTATGACAAAAGATACAAAAGAAGAACATGATCNGAGCTTGTTCAGTGTTGTCCAAAGTAAATGTTTTTGCATATGCTGCTGTTAATTTATTTTTACATGTGGAGAGTGTAATTTAGAAATTATTACACTATTCTATACAGGTAATTGAGACTACAGTCATAAATCCATTTTCCTCTCTTACTTCCATATGTTTTCTTGTTAATTATGCTGAGGAACTGTATCATGGAGACAATGTGTGGAAACTTTCAGGTCATGCATCACCCATCCCATTTTTAACAGAAAATATTAGTCTAGGATTGATACTGGAGAAAGAAATAATTTAGTTTAACTATCAGAACTCAGGCTGAATTCACAGGTCAGACAGTTCCACGGACTCATATTTTTAGTTTTAAATGCAGCAGATTTTGTTCAAGACTTAAGAGATAATGCACAGTTATGTTTTTTTTTGTGTGGTTATTTTTTCACAAGAAAGGTAGACTTTAATATCTTCCATAATAACCCTGGGAAGGAATAAATATTCAAAGAGACCTAAGGCTCTAAATGGCTTAATTTTGTATACGAGTTCCTTTTTACAAAACCTGGTCTCCTTACAGTTTTGGTTTTTTTTTTGTTTTCATCCTGGGAGTAAAAGAAAATTGTGAGGAAATGGGATATTGCATACATTCATACAGTGTCTTCTGTTTGGGGACTGTGATATTTCATTATGGGCTGGCAAGAACTGTAGTAATATGTATTGCAGCTCAGATGGGGTCTCCTTAAGTTCATATAGATGTGGTAAATATTTTCCAGGCACAATGTGTGAGGTTGTCAGAATTTAACAAATGTTTTCTTGAGCAACAGGCCAAGTGGGATGTTGAAATGTGCCAAGGACCTAACTTCATGTAGAGCTCTAAACCTATAGACACAATAGTCATGTATTTTCTCCTGAGGGAAAGCAGTATTACTTTTTAGGTGAATGTCTTTTAATATTATAAAACTTTGATTTATAAATTTTAATACTAAATAAAACAGTGCTTTCAAGTGAATTGATCTTGGAATAAGAAAGTATGTTGTCATTTAACCATATGCTTAATGGTATGCTACTTATAATTGTAATGATTGTTTGCCAAGCATAGTTTCAAATAAAGAAAAAAATGCACAGATGGTTTTCTTATTTAAGTGCATTAAAATGCATACAGAATGTTTAGAAATGCAAATCCTTTAAATCAACTACTTGACAAATTCAGGCTTTGTTCCAAGTTGTTGTAATAGAGTCTCTTGCATATAAATAAAAGATTGTATTACAGAAAGAGAGAGAATAAGTCATCTGTGGAACAGCAGTCAAGAACTGGAGTCTGAAAGGGGTGAAAACACATGGCTTTTATAGTATTGAGTAGCTAGAAGGGTTGGAGAAGTAAATTGTCTGCAGTTATTTCTGTGGCTGATTGTACAGTAGCAGCAAGATTATGTTGATGCATTTGCCCCATTATAGTGACTTAGAGGGAATTGACTCCTTTTAATACCTCAGCAGCAGAAGCCAACATTGCATTATTTTGATTTATAGCATTATTAGCAAAGTTTATATTTCAGTACCCCCTCTTAATCCTCCCATTTATAGTGTTATACCAGTTTCTCTTGGATTTCAGCAGTGTCTTCAGAAAGACAGTAGTTTTTCAAGGGAATAGATGTTAAACCAATGCTAACTATCATTTATGAAGATCAAAACATACAAATCTGAGGGCATATGGATAGATGTCCCTGTGATGGAAAGCTTGGCACTTATTGTAGTGCAAATATATTTTTTTTCTGGGAAATTCAGAAGGGTTGTGCAACTGAATGAGAGCCTCAGTAAAAATAAGCCTGCAGTGATTATTTCCCATGATGAAAGGGAGATGTGAGGAAATTTATGAGGAAAGACTCAAGAAAAAATCGAGAAAATAGGAAGGAGAGTTGTTCTTGGCAGAATGAGCAAAAGAGAGAAGACAACAAATATGAAATGGAGAATTTGATGAGGTTTTAGATAGGTTTGTGATCACCAAATTGTCATTTTTTACTGCCAAAACTCCAGTTTCGTGCATGGCATTCCTTCTTTCCTATGTTCATAGAAGTCTCAGTCCATCTAGGAAAAAAACAATAAAAATGAGTAAGAAAATATTTGTGAAGTCAAATTAATAGTGAGATTGGCCCAAACATGCTGTGAGAAACTGCGGTGGGTCTTAGGCCAGGGGGATGTAGTTTAGTGTTTCATGTAGATAAGACACTTGACATTAAATGTCTGCAGTCATGATGTGGAATAATAGATTTGCTAGCTCAGTAGACTAGCTATGAGGTTGGATTTGAGAAGGTTTTGACTTAATTTCCCTGTTTTTTTTTTCTTTACAATTGAGCAACTGGAATACTGAAGACAGCTATTTGGGAGATAATAATACACTTCTCAGGTGTCTCACAGAGAGTAATGAATATTCTTTGCTGGTACTGCAAAAAGTGGAACAATATCAGAAATACATGCAGAGAAGAAAGGCTTACCTCAAAAGACTGCTTTGTAATACAGAGAAGACGAAATAGAGATCTATCTAGCTGCAGCTGCCAGTCTTCTAATTAGATAATTTTGATCCCCCTGTTCTAGCTGGTGATCATAAAAATATTGAGTGTCACCATTTAGTGCTTTTGCAAGTACTATAGCTAGTACTGTTTGCCT